>JBAMDN010001360.1:0-108618 GCA_037074945.1 Tetracladium marchalianum
AACTATTATACCTAGGCTCTTATTAAGAATACCCTATATATCTATAGTCTTACTTAGAATACCTAGTCCTTACTTTACTACGGATCTACGCTAGAGAGGTATTAAAGGTTCGTTTACTATTTTAGGCTATTACTTCGATCCTCCCTACGGCGTTATATAGGTCGGTAAACTAGATTAATATATATTTAAGCTATATAACTAAGTTATTCTCTACGTTAGGGGGTAAGGATAAAGAGAATATTACTTACTCTAAGCTCTAGATATACCGTTAGTTAGCTATTCTACTTTATTCCTTAAGGAATCCGGGGATAGGCTTGTCGTCGTTATAGTTTAGAGTAAGCCCGGGAGTAGTACGCTTAATTACCTTAGCTAGGTACTCCTTCTTCGCTTCGATTTCCTTAGGGTTATTTTCTACTACTATATTATCGAAATCCTCTTTTACTTTAAGGAAGCTTTTATAGATCTTATAGACTCTCTTAAAATCGACATCGCTTAGCTTCTTTCCTCTAGGAACCGTATATCTAAAGACTCTACTACTAAAATATTTAGGTAGTCCGGTAAGAAATATCGACACCTAAGTAACGGTGTCTAGTATCTTATTCGCTACTTATAGGTTACTCGTAGTTTTAAACCGGGTTATAAACGTCTTAGTATCTAAACTACTATCCTTTCGCGAATTAATAGTAGCTTAGAGGTAGGGTCGGGTCTCTTATAGGCGCGGGAAGTTATTCCTTCGGTAGGTTCTTTTTAGCTCTTTATAAAAGGCTTCTTTATTATATTCCTTAAAACTATAATTATACGATAGGAGTACCTTAATATCTTATCTAAGGACGGGTATAACGTATTAGAGGATAGCCTTATATTTAAGTCGACTATTAACTTAATAGTTTTCGTAGGTAAAGTCCTAGTCCTTAAGAAAGTCGGTAATATTCTCTCCGGTAAAGTACCGACTCGCGTCCGGGGTAGGTAATAGTATAGCTTACCGGAAAGGGAGGGCTATAGTAAATAATCTTTCTAGCTTCTCGTTATAGAGACTACTCTTTAGATAATCTTCCTAACTCGTGTCGGTCACGATTCGAGGGGTTTATACTTAGTTAGTAATCTTTATTCCGCGTAATTCCTCTTAGTCGTTAGGTCTAAGTCCGGTAATAAAATTAGGTCCGGATTCTGTCTCTAAGGATAGTACTTTTATAACTAGTTCTCGATATTACGTAAAGGTATTCTTAGTAAAGCTCTCTAACATCTCTCGTATTTAAGCCGAGTAGTTTCCGTCTACGGGGCTTCCTAGTCTTAACGCGGTTATTAGAAATTATAGTAGTATTTTACTTAAGATACTCCGGTAGTAGTGTTTTCGCCCTTTTATTTCTCTCTCTTTTCCTTCTATCTTACTCCCTCCTCTTCTTTTCTTCGGGTAGTCCTCTCTCTTTTATTTCTGTTAGTAATCCTTATTCTAAAGTACCCTTAATAAGAAAAATTTTAATCCCCCCTTTACTATATTTCGTATATCTAGTCCTGTCCCTTAATACCCGGCGAGCGAGCCTAATATTTATATCACGACCGCGATAAATAAGAATATACCTAGGAAGGTAGTCGCTAGAACTAATAACCTTACGATCTAAAGAACAGAGGATCCCTGGCGGACTACCCTACCGGGTCTACCTTTTTCGTTCTTCGATATACCTTTATTCTATCTTAATACTTTCTCTTACTCTTCTAAGCTCTCCTCCGATGTCTAATATTCCCTCGTAATCTTATTTTTACAGAGGCTTAACCTAACTCCCTTATTCTTCTCGTTCTTAGTAAAAGTTAGGTAGTCCTTAATATCTCCTTCTCTTTCCCTTATTTCTTCCCTAATACTCGGTAGGCCTTAATTACGAAAGAAGATATTTAAAATATAATAATTTATTCCTTACGTAAGTTACTAATATAAAAGTATCTAAAATAAACGTCTAAAAGTCTAGTTAAATAATACTCTTACACCGGACTAACTAGTATTATACGACGATAACTAAAAACAGGATTCTACTAACGCTCTCTCTTCGTAACTACGATCACGTTTAAAGAGTTATACTTTAAAGTAGAAAGGAGCGCGTTTTTTCTATATAAAGATACTAAAAGACTTTTATCTAAGCCCGTCGAAGATCACGTGACCTTCGACGGATCTGCCAAGACTATACGAAAGCTATAAAACCTATGTAAAAAACAACGAAAAACAACCAGATAATACCATCCCCTTACGTCCCCGTCACAATACTTATAAATTCCTAAGGCTATAGAAGTATCTAGAAAATATATTTTATCTATATAAGAGTACGATATCTTATCTAGAAGTTATTTCTTTACTTTTAACTTAAAGTATCTAAGTTATATACCTCTACCTTACTCTACTATATATTCTATCTATTACTCTTATTCTTTTACGAAGTCTTTACTTAAATTATATAATTTAAGATAGTTTATACTACTTCCGAAAAGATTAATATCTTTTAAAATAGCCCGGACTTTATATTACCCTTATCTAAGAGTAATCTATTTAGAAAAGGCTATTTTAAAAAGAAGATAAATCCTCCTAATACCGACCCTATAAAGCTAAGAACGGTAATAGTTATATGTAAATATACTAATTACCGGTAAGTTATCCTATTTAATATCCTTATAATAATATACTAATGTTTATTACTACTAGAACTAAGTAAGAAAATTATCTTATAAATCAGTCGACTAGTAATTATATTACGTATTATAAGAATAATCATAAGGATATTCCGATAGCTCTATTATATGGAAATATAATAGGTAAGTATATAAACTATTATAATTTATATAATATATACTAATATATTTCTAGATTTAGACTCCGATATAGAGTCTTTATATAACGAAGCATCGACTAGTAGTTAACTAGCCCCCGGAAGCTAAGGAAATTTAGACACTTATTTTACTATAAATAGATCTAAAAAGAGGCTTATCGAGACTTTCGATAATAATAAGTTTAAAAAGCTTTTATTAAACTTTATTATTTCGAATAATCTATCTTTTAATATAGTTAATAGTAGTTCTTTTAAAGATCTATTTAATTATATTAAAGATAATTCACCGACGATAAATCGACTTAACCTAAGAGAGTTTCTAGATACTATATATTTAGAAGCTAGTAACTCTCTTAGTAAAGACTTTAAATTATAAAAAGAAAGCTAGGGCTCTTTTAGCTTAACTTTAGACGCTTAGATAGCTCCTAATTAAGACGCGTATTTAAGAGTAACGGTATAAGTTATTATATTCTTATTAATTACTATATTATATACTAACTACTTATAGTCACTATATAAACTAAGACTTCGAATTAAAGTCTTATCTCTTAACTATGTCCGAATTAACCGAAAAACACTCCGGACGATATTTATATAAAGTCTTAAATAAAGCTCTAGAGTAATATAATATTAAATCTAATATTATAAGGTTAATAACTCTACTTATATCTTATTAAGTAAATATATACTAATAGATTAATATAGTATTACCAGAGATAACGCTTCTTCGAATAATACCCTAATATTAGCTTTTAAAGAGAGCTACTATTTAGAGGGCTAAAAGTTCTAAGGAGATATCGCCTGTTACGCTCAAGTACTTAATATAGTATCTTAAGATATTATTAAAGCTATTATTAAGGTCGATAATAGCGGAAGTCAAGATTTAGAAGCTATAGAGGCTTTAGAGAGCGAAGATAATAATCAAGCTTTTAATTATTATAAAAATAATAGTAAGTTATATAACTAATTTATAATATTATATTATTACTAATTATACTATAGATTATTCTATTTAGAAAAAGCTTCGACTTATTCTTATAGCTTTTAAATATAACGGAGAAAATAAGCGAAATTTAGAAGCTTAAATTAAAGCTTAAGATATTAGTAATTATAAGATACCGTAATCAGGTAAGTTTAATATCTCTTTATATAATAAATATATAATACTAAAGTTATAATTAGATAACGTAACCCGGTAGTCTTCGACTTATAATATAATTAATAACTTTCTATTATTATATATACCTATTAATACGACTATCGAATTATCGAAAAATAAAGCCTTTAAAGATAAGACTTTAAAGATTACTTAAGATAAATTAATATTTTTAAAAACTATTTTAACTATATTAAAAGTCTTCGTTAAAGCTATAAATAAGCTATAAGGAGATATATATCCTACTATATATTATACTCTACCGTTTATATATAATATATATAATTAACTAGAGAAGCTAAAAAAAGATTTAAGAGTATGTTATTATCCTTAATAATCCTACTCTATTATACTAATATTACTTATAGAATCAAGAACCTTTTAATAACGCTATTAATAAAGCTATTATAAAGCTACGAAAGTATTACCCCCGTAATATAGCTTATATAGGGTCTAGTAATAAAGCTTTATTTTATAGCTTAGTTCTAGACCCTCGTATTAAAGTAAAGGGATTAGAAGGATTAGGCCTTAATATAGGCTAAATAAGTAATATATTCATCGTAACAAATTTTGCCAAAACTATAACTTGAAATTCTCGTATTACTAACTATATTACTTAAATCGCCCTAGTCGTACGATTATCCTAGAGCTTTTCCGAGCTCGTACGATTAAGATAGGGGCTTAGGAGGCCTAGAAAGAAGGGAGGGACGCGTCCTAACGCGTCCTCTCTACTATAGTAGTAGGCCTAGTATAAGAAGTACTATAGATTATCGAAGCGTTCGTATAGAAGTAGGGCGCGCCTCTACGTATTCTAGAAGTATAGAAGGTCGTACGAAGCTACGTTATAGAGAAAGGGGGGGATAAGGTCTAGGAGGAGCTCCGTTAGATTAAGGCTACGATCCACGGACTAGTAGATACGGTTCGTACGATAGCGATAAAGCCCTTATACGCCGAGGTAGTAAAGAAGACTATACCGATACGCTAGGAGATACCGGTCCTAGCCCGTAAGGAGAGGGAGATAGTAGTATCGGTATAGGAGGAAACCCTAGCGTAAAAGAGAAAGATAGGGAATAAGCTCGTACGAGAGGCGAATATAGTAGCGGACGGGTAGGTTATCGCGGCTCGGAGACTCCCTAGCGGAGATATTTTATTTATATTTAGTACTATAAGCGATAAGGATAAATAGGAGAAGGGAGGAGGAGCTAGAAAGCTAGAGGGCTAGGCTAGAGTTCGTACGAGGGAGTTTATACTCCTAGTATACGGCTTTAGGGTAAAGGAACTCGACACGAAGGACTAGAAGTAGGCTATCCGAAAGATATACGAGTAAAACTAGAACCTTAAGGGGAAGGTAGATATCGTACGAGTAAGATAGGCGAGGAAGACTCTTAAATACGAGAAGAAGATAGCCTCGCTATATATTAGAGTCTCCTCCCTAGACTAGGCTAATATACTTATAGATATAGGGATTCTATTTAGTAGCGAACTTCACGATTACGAAGTCTTTACTAGAGACTACTAGTTAACCTAGTATTTCCGCTACTACGAGTATAGGTATACTATAAAATACTATAAGAACGTCGTACGATATAGATTCTACGCGGCCTTAGGGTATAAGACAGACGATTATATAAAGAAGACTAACTTCGAGGAATATAGGTATATTTCCTATAAAGGGAAAGGGAGGTATATAGCCTAGTCTAAAGACTACCCCGTACGAAGATAGCGGATTATATTAACCTAGGTAGCCTACGAGAACCGTCCTATACGTTATTAAATCCCGAGATCTACTAGGACTATTACTATAAGCCCTATATCGAGAGAAGCTACGGTAGTCTTAACTTTCTTACTATTATAGCTAACTTTTATAAGAACCCTGTACGACGCGGACTCGGAGAGGCCTAAGAAGAGACGACTAGGCAGACTCTCTACCTTCTAGGCTATAGTAACCCTAGGATAGGCCTAGGATATTCGTACGATCTTAACGAAGACTATAGAATCCGAGATAATCGAAGCTAATACCCTAACCTCGTCTAATAAGTAAGCTATAGCTACTCTAATATAACGTATAGAAGAGTAAGAAGGTTATAGAGCCGCTTTTAGCCGATCTAAGGACACGGTCGTACGATATTATTATAGTTTAAGAACTATAGATTAATTCCTTCGAACCGAGAATATACTATCCCTTTAACTCCGGCTTCTACGCTACGTACGATAACTAGGAGAGGCGGAGCTACTTCCTTATTAATAAAGAGCTTAATATTATAAGGTAAGACGTAGAGTATCCCTCTAGGGATCTCGCTATTCTCTACCTTCGTACGAACGACGTCGACCTTTAGATATATAGTATTTATAGCTAGCTATCGGGTAGCTATACTATAGTCTCGTACGACTTCTCTCTACCTTTACTCGATTAGTACCTCTAGAGACCTAGAGAGTATATTATACTTAGGGACCTTAACCTATACTATCCCTTATAGAGCGGGATCCGTAACCCGACGGTATATAACGCTACGGCTTCTTTCGTCTAGATAATTACTTCGTACGATATATAACTCCTCTCCCCCCTGGGTATTCCGACATAGGAGGCACGGGGGACGTCGTCTACTATCGATATAGCTATAGCGACTAGAGGGATCTACGAGAGGCTCGTCCGATATCACGTAAACCGGGACTTTAACTTTAGGTCTGACTACTTCTTAATTTATATAGATATCCTACTAGAGTTCGTACGATCCCTAGGATCCCC
This sequence comes from Tetracladium marchalianum, assembly GCA_037074945.1. NCBI lineage: Eukaryota > Fungi > Ascomycota > Leotiomycetes > Helotiales > Tetracladium > Tetracladium marchalianum. Next base: position 6,713 of record JBAMDN010001360.1, read on the forward strand.
TAGGAGATCCTAGAAGAGGATAGACCGAGTAGGTATAGAGATAGGGGCGAGATATACTCCTCTCTCTAGTAGCTTATAGTCCCCGGAAGAAATCGATCTCTACGTAAAGATACTTACCGAGTTTATTTAAGAGCTAGTTAACTAAACTATCCCGTGGTCTAAACCGTCTTCGTACGTATAACTATAGTAGACGAAGGAGGTATAAGAGATTATAAAGGCTAAACGGATCGCGAGGAGACACTAGGACTAGTAGGTAAGGGAAGACGCTCGTCGTACGAAGACTACTCTAATCTAAGACACTAAGAGGAAGTATTTTCGATAAATAGTCTACGATATATCCTAGGATAATAGTATATAAAAACTAGTAAAGTAGGGTCGTACGAACCACGGAATAGCTCTACTCCTAACGATACCGACTCTAGAGATCCCCTAGGGCCTTACCCGTACGACTAAAGAGAAGGTAGTAGCTCTAAGAGAGAGGTTTTACTCTTATATTTAGCTAGAGCTCTAAGCTTAACCTAAGGAGCCCCGACAGACCTTCGATATCTCGGACGAGATCTACCTAGAAGAGATCTAAGCCCTTCTTATAGTTAGGCGTACGAATAAGGCGCTAGGCCCTAATTCGATCTCGAACGACTTCCTTAAAGCTATAGGGCTACCTCTCGTAAAGGCGATCGTAGCCCTCGTCTAAGCCTACTAGAAGATAGGTCACTACCCTTAGCGATTTAAGTAGGCCCGAACGATAGTTATTAGGAAACCTAGAAAGGAGTCGTACGACACGGCCGGCTTATAGCGGCCGATTATACTCCTAAATATAATCGGAAAGCTTATCGAGGCGGTTATAGTAAAGAGGATAGTAGAAGCCGCCGAGCTACACGGCCTTCTCCCGGACACCTAGATAGACGCTCGTACGAAGAGATCGACAGAGACCGCCCTCGAACTACTCACGGAGTAGATTCGTACGATATAGAAGTTAAAGAAGTATATTATATCCCTTCTGTCGCTTAATATATCTAGAGCTTTTAATATAGTCTATCTAGTTAAGCTTACCTAGATCTTATAAGAAATAAGCTTCCCGGGATAGATCGTACGATAGATCTAGAGATTTATCTCTAATCGTATAATAATCCTAGTCTTATAAGGTATAGAGACAGAGCCCTTTCTAGTTCTCTTTAGTATTCCGTAAGAATCTACGCTCTCCTTAATTCTTTTCCTCCTATATTTAGTAATACTTCTAGAACTCTATAATAGGCCCGGGGAGCGACTATTAGCTATTAGATTCGCGGACGACATAAATATCCTTACCTATAGAAAATCTACCGAGGTAAACTATCGTACGCTCGAGAGAGCGTACGAGAGGTACCTAATCTAGGTAAAGGAGAATAAAATAAACTTTATACCTAAAAAGTACGAGCTAACCTACTTTATAAGGTCTCGTACGAAGTTTAATCTAGACGCTAGTATTAGCTTTAAGGGAATCGAGAAGCGGCTAGGTTAAGAGGTTCGGGTACTAGGAGTATAGCTAGATTCGAGGCTCCGGTAGATAGCCTATATAAATCAGGTCCTAAAAAAGGTAGCGATATAGAAAGGGGCCTTAGCGAGGACTATAGCGTCTACCTAGGGGGTAACCTTCGTACGATCTAGATAAATCTACTCGGTAGTCGTACGACCCCTCCTAGCCTACGGGGCTTCGGTATAGTATAAGATCGACCTAGCGAAGAACGAAAGTAACGTCGCTACTAAGCTTCGTACGATTTAGAATAGCTACCTCCGAATAGTCTCGGGAGCCTTCCGGGCTACCCCTATACACGTGCTAGAGATAGAGACCTATATACCGCCTATAGACCTTTATCTCGACGGACGGGTAGTAGCTTTTTAGGAAAGGGTATAATCGTCGGCGTCGTACGAGACTATTCGCGAGGCTTACCGCTAGATCTAGGCCTATTTACGACTACGCGAGGACAGACGAAAGGTACGTACGAAGGGAGAGTTTAGGATAGCCTAGGATAAGGAGAGAAGACGAGAATTCGGAGAGGTAGGGGGAGAGAAGGGGAGGGTAGGTAAAGCGTAGACGTAGCGCTAGGAGAGGGAGGACGTGGGACGGAGGACCTAGAACGTCGTACGATAACCGCTAGATAAGAAAGTACTCGACCGATATAGAGAGCTACGTAAGGTAGAGAGCGTAGTCTTAATCTAGCTTCGTATAGGGCGGATAGGACTCTCTGCCTTCCTCTGTAAGGCTAACGTACCGGGCTTCGCGACTAGCTACTATTATTACGGTCTAGCTAATAAGACTCTACGCTATTTCGTTTCTTACTATACGATATAGGATAGGACCGCTTTAGTATACCTAGGAAGGAGGAGTTTTAGGGACTTAGTAAGTTTTCTAAGCCTTACGCCTTAGCTAACTAGATAAGTACTTCGTACGGGACGTCTATCGTAGTTCTAGGTCGTAAGTACGCTTTTATACGAATAAGCTTCGAGCAGAGAAAACGGTAAGTAAAGTAGGCTATAAGGGAAAACGAGGATCGTACGGAGTAAGTAGAACTAGGTTTTTAGTCCTTTAAAGGTTTTCCTAGGCGACTTATAGGAGTTCTATATAGTTAGATAGCTTAGGTAGTGTAAGAACAAATCAATCAATCAATCAAGTAATATATTATTATATATAAAAGAAGATTATAACGAGTAAGCTTTCTATTTAATATTATTATTTAAAGATATACTACTAATTATATTAAAAGTTTAAAATCAGATTATTTTAATAAATTACCTAGACTTTCGAATACTAGTAATAAAGAATCCGAAAAGAATATATACGATAGCGATAGCGATAACGAGTCTTCTAATAGCCTTTATCTAGAGGAAGAAGATAATAATAATAAGGATAAATTATCTTTATATTTAGAAGAGAAAAGACAAACGAAACAAGTAAGTAATTCTTAAAATACTATTTTATTATATATTTATATACTAATTAATAAAATAGGTCGAGCCACTAGCTTATTAGAAGGTTAATAAAGCTATTTATCCTGTCTTAGCTATAATAGCTAGAAGATATTTAGCTATACCTGCTACTAGTGCCTCTAGCGAACGATTCTTTTCTTAAGGGGCTTTAATAATTAATAAGTAAAGAAATAGAATAAGTAAGGATACCTTTAATATAAGACTATACTTAAAGAGCTAGGGTATATTAAACATCGAGGACGACTCGGAAGAAGAGGTTATTATAGAGAAGGATAAATTAGGGGGCGATTTAACCTTTATTATATAGTAGAACTCTTAGTTAGTAATAATCTTTTAAGCTTTTCTAACTAAAACTATAATTAAAAAATAATAGTCGATTTTATTAATATAAAAAAGTAATATTATCCTAAGATAATTAATATTAAAAAGTAAAACCTAGTGGCGTTACGACCCCTTATTTAAGTTTAGGATATCTTAGAGTATATAATAGTGTTACTATTATTAATATAATATCTTAAATAAGAGGTCGGAGGCGTAATAGCTATCGCTAATCCTTTTAAAGTACTATGGCTATAATAATATAAGTAGCTGACTCTATTATACCGGATTCTAGTACTGCCCCTGTTCCTAATAATCAATAATATCCCCCCCGAGGGTTCTTTAAGATTACTAGGCCCTAAATACTACGCGAACGTAGGTCAACTAATTATTAGAACGATTAGTCTAGCGTATTACTACCTAACTAAACGTCTTAAAGAGTATTTAGTAAATTACCTTGACTTAATTATATATATAACTAACTCTACATTTTTATCTGCTTAGTAATCAAGATAATCTAGATTATATTAGATTATAATAATCTAATAATCTAATTTAAATGAAATTTTGCTAAATCTAAATCTAATCTAATATAATCTAATATAATTTGATTATATTAGATTATCTTCATTTTTTCTATCAACACTGAATCGATCGGTTTTGCTAAGAAGTTAGCCTTTTCTAGTACTTCTGCCTTAAGCCGAATAAAAGTCGGTTCGTATACTATTAGAATGTTATCCGTTTATAGTACAGATATAGCTATATTATTATCTCTGTTAAGATAACGAGCTTATAGTCGTTGTAAGACTAGCTCCACGTAGTAGTGTAGCCTTCTGGCATGGAGTAGAGCGCTACCGCTTCTGGACTAGTAAGGGGTAGCACTCGTAGATAGAAGCAAGAGCTTCTCGCCCTCTAGAGAGAAGCTCTTTAGTCAAATATGATTCCCTCTTCTGCCACTGTAAGATTTCTTATAATAAAAATCTCGGTACAGGAGATAGATATCGAAAGTAAAAGCGATTATATTAAAAGAGGTAGTAGTCAGGTAGTTATAGATCGTGCGAAACTAATACGTTCCTACTTCGGGAATACCATACAGGGCAGGAGGATCTCGATATAGCTGTCGTATCTATGCTAATTTTGGTGGGTACGTTGCTCGGACAGCAAGAAGCCATGGTGTAATTCCTTTGATAAGTAACGCAGCTCATGGTAGTAGGCTCCAGCTCTCTTACATTGTATTTCATGAATTAAAGGTCAAGCTAGTAAACATGGTCATTCGATTCCACGACAGTATTTTGGCCTGCTTGAAATATCGGTTTTGCACATTCCGTGAACGACGTGCATACTATAGCATTTTCAAAAGCTTCAACCAGGCTGGAGTCCGTCGAATTGACTGATGAACATTCAAGGACCGGCCCTTCAAATCCAATGCGGTAGGTACAGTTGCCTCCACATGGCGATTGAACAGGGATGACTCCTTGACAGAGAATAACCTGCTTGGCTAGCCGATTAAGGGTAATTGCTGGGTCGCTTGTGATCTTCGTTAGCTAACTATTTATCATTTCGATACGCCAGCTCACTGGTTATAAATTTGGCAGTATTGCGTCCTTGCCCAATCTTTATTCAAGTCTCGTTTGAAACAATGGATTTGTGCTGGTGTCTACATCACTTCCAGAACCACCGTCGCTTCCATTATAGCATGGGACCATAGTGGAAGATTGTCTTGCTACTTTTTGTTGCCATTATTATGATGGGGTTGGGAGGAAACACAGTGGCAACAAAACAGCCCAGCTTAAATTAGTTACCATTGTTCATCTGATGTGTCCGCTCCACCGCAATCTTTCTCTGCTGCTTCACTGCCAGCTTTCTCTCGAGCTTCACCGTGAATTTTCTCTGCCGCCTCCCGTTTCATCTTTTCCTCTGGACAACACGAGTCTTGATACATCTGGTGAAGGTCGGGGCCATCTCCTCCAGGACCAGGAATTTTCATCTCATCAGGCGCACAAACAAAGAGATCGAGGCCGCTGAAGTTGGCACCAAGACCGTTATATGGGCCACCTTGTTCATCTGAAACAACATATCCGTCAAGATTCAATAGCAAGCGTGTGCTTGTCGTCTCCATCGGAGCCATATGATAGTTTCTCCTCTCATAAAACTCCTTGTCATCTGCACACGTTTCACCATTCTGAAGAACTTGTTGGAGATAGTAAGGATTGTGGCTCCTCATGGCCTCTGAAGCAAGTTCATCATACTCTTTTGGTGAGAATTTGAGGGTTTTGAAGAGAAATTCATCATTGGTGGCAATACAAGCAATGCCGACAGCCAGAGTCATTTCGGGCTTTCGACGCACGAGCTCGGCGTAGGTAGAGGGATGCGCCCAACTGGGATAGTGAATGAGCTCGGGGAGGTCTGATTCAAGGGTATCCTCGGTGATGCGTGAGAGGTCGTTGTTCATAACGAATCTCGCGGTGATGGCTTTTCCAATGCCCGCAGCGCCAGGCTTCGTGGGTTGTAGAGACCACCATTTGGCGCTATAAAGAACGTGGGGTTAGCGTCCGCCCTTCTTGGATATCTCTAGGTATGTGCTCCGAAGGGGGTCATCTGCCCACTTGATGACTTACAACATGGTAGAATGGTAGATTCCTCGTATGATACATGCGTATTCTTGTTGGATCATCATTGGTCTTCGAAGACGTATATATCGGTCGATATTCCCGGAATATGCTGCGTGTAGTATCAAGAGATCTTTATTGATATTCGGCAGGTCCATGGGCAGAGGAGAGTAGAAAAGCACAACTCTTTCGTCGACCGCTAGGGTTGCTCTATGCTTTGGCTCTGAGGTCCAGTCTGAAGCCTCATTCAAATCAACATCTCCGCTCTTGCTTGTTTTATTATGATCTGAAATGCACCAGTCCTCTGTAATATTCCAATATGCCTCATTTTCCGGTCCCATTCGGAAGCCGCTGTACACACTTTTAGCGTCGTCGTTGAAAACTTCTTCGTCTTCGACGCTCTTCTCAGACCCAAAGTTAACACTGGAGGATGCCCATATGTCGAACGGCCTCTCATACTTATGAACTCTCTGCAACGATGATCTCACCGCTGTGTCAGCGTTCAAATACGCCCCAGCTTTTGCCTTCACGTCCACTGTCCGATCATAATCGTTCATCACACTATATTTGACAGGACTTTTCATGATCTCCTCAAATATCACACCGGATCTACCGTTTTCCTCGTTATCTCGAGCTTCCTCGGCAATCGCAATTTCCGGTAGCAAGTCCAACTCCCTCCACAATTCCACATAACCGGCCACTGCACACGCCCTCCCCACCTGATACCTCATCCTTTGGTATTTGCTCGCCAACGCGCGATACGTCTCCTCGGCTGCGACTTCAGGATACCAGATGCAGTACGGAAACTCATGGTCCTCCTTCATATCTGGAATAATGTTGCTCATAATATCGCGTGCATTCAAAGCACGGGTAAATTCTGGGTAATCCGGAATGTCTCGCAACTCTGCCCCAAATCCATGGTGGTATCGCATTCCTCGAAGAACACATGTCCGGGTAACGGAACATCCTAATGCCCGTGGAATTTCCCTTCCATGAAGAGCGGCGAAACAGGCTTCATCACTATACTTCTTGAGACGAAGACGGTCTTGGAGAGAATTAGAGGTGGTTGACACTGGCCGGCTGCCGTCCATGGTGAAAAATCAAAGTCTGGTAAAGACTGAAAATAGAATGTAACTGATGCGAAATTCAGAAGACTTTTGGGCCAAGGTGGCAAGAAAAAACTCCCCTTTTGTGACACCGAAAAGCTTGGGCCACTAATGGGTGTCAGAATTCCTGAAAACGGCAGGAGATCCAAGAGCCGAAGAGCCCCTATTTTGACGCCTTTAGCACTAGAATGAGCCACCGCTAAGTTGTAACTTTTGCCTAATGTTGTGCAATCCATTTGTAATCGAAGGCCGCAAATCCTTTTCTTGCTTATCCTTGAAGTTTCCTTATTCTATCGAATCTGGCACCTACTGTGGGCTACCGCTTTGTTCCCGTAAGAAAGTACTATATAAACCAGCCACAGCCGAGACGATTCACTCCTACTCACGCGGCATTTCGGTCTACCTTGTCGGCAGACAAACTCGCTACAAGATGTTTTGATTGAACAAAATCACAATACATTTTCTTTTGGGTGCCACATGGAGAAAACGAAAGTCTTTCATGTTCTTATCGATAGCTCAGAACTCTACAGGTAAACTAGATCGCAACTCGTCCTCGAAGCTGACTACTATGATGATCCCATGCACCGAAACCTGCTCTCTTTCCAATGGTTGTGGGCACGCCGCTCCAAACATGGATTTCGTCGCAATCATCGAAAACGTACATTTCCAATTATCTTTCTGCCTTCTACCCCTTTCATATGTTCGACATCAAGCAGGGCATCTTGGACCCATGCGGGCCTTAGCAGTGTCTGTCGTTTGAATCGCAGCATTGTGACTCCGGGCCTGTTCGTCCTCAGCTTTGTGCCTTTTCTCGAAATCCCCGATTCGTGTTCGTAGGATGGCCTTGTCTCCAGGAGTATTTGCTACAGTCTTTTCCAGGTTGAATTTGCTGTAAGAACCAGTGGTATGCGTCACTGTGTCCAGCCCGACGACGATTCTGTGATCCCACTCCTGAATCGCGGTTACAAGCTTCCGGTTATAGTCCAATTGTCTGTAACCAGACACGTCGTCTATGGCGTCTAGGGCATTGTTGATTCGTTTTGAGACATTCACCTCACTAGCAAACAAGCGTCTCGTTTCTCCAAATGCCGACCCTGCCAATTTGATCATACTGGTGTAACCAGTTGCTCCTGTCACAATTCTTCCGAAGTCTGTGTAGGAGGTCGCGAATTTGTTGGTATTTACTCGCTTTGCTGTGAGACCAAGTTCAGGAAACAGGTTGGCTTTGCCATCGGGAAGTTTGCTGACGATATTGGGCTTGGTGCTGAGCTTGTTGATGTACTTGAGGAATTCATCGAAGTCGCAGGAATTTGGAGGGCTATCTGCGGTTCCTACACAGCCTGAAGCAATGAGTATCTTCGGAGTGCCCACATTTCGGAACATGGCAGTTTGCTGAAGTCGATATATGTTGAAGAGCCAAACGCGCTCAGATCCTCCGCGGATGCCATTGGCTTTAATCTGCACGAAGAGCGCGAAGAGCAGCAGTACGATAAGTTGTTTCATTTTGACCAGAAAGTGCAGTATACAACAAGAGTTGAGTCTACCGAGGATGCTAGTGGCGCGAGGGCGGCGCTGTTGGGAGTGAGAAGTGTTTGACCGATGTACATCATGAAGGTTGAACTCAAATAAGGGCTGAAAATGCGCATAATAATCACAGCAACGATGTGGATAGTTAGTTGGAAAGGATATTTGGCTAGCATTACAACTCAAGAACAACACCCGGTGCTTCGATCTCGAGCCCAAGATCTGGAACGAGACAATTTCAAGTCTTGTGTGGAGACAATGTGATTTCGAGCACGAGCTGCATACTGGGGAATGAAGCCAAGATTATGAGCCCCTTTTCACTGCTTTCAAGAGTTCTATTTGGGAGGGTTGTCCGTTGACAAAACTACGGCAACATTCGTCAAGTGACATGCAGGAACTGGGGATACAGATCAGGAAGAGCCTCCGGCGTGCGACACGAAGCACTAGCGGGTGCTACAATTGATAGAATAAGGAAGGAGCATTTTTGATTCTGATGCCCTTAATTTGACCTAGTTGACTCCAAAGTAAGTAATGGGAGATTTTAACTGGCTTCTTTTTTGATGTTTTAGCAGCAGCTCGGAATTGAAAGACTGTCAAATCAACTTACTTGCCCTTGAGAATATCATCTTATTCCATGAATTCTGGCGCTCACCTACCTACTGGAAGGGATGCCCCATCTGCCTATGCAAGAAACGCGGGCGGAAGCAGTTTTCCGGGTGGATCAATCGGCTAACGGTCTCTGTACTGGAAAACCCTGAAGACCCTTGGAAATCTCAAGTTTTCTTCGGTATATACTCCCCCCCAGTTTAGAGTGTAGCGTGGCCAGGTTGGCACGACCATTTTTACATACAATCTACCTTGTCAAACCCTTGCCACGCTACAGAGTAATTAGGGGAGGGGAGAGTACTTACGGACGTAACATTCTTTTTCAAACTCTAATTCTCGCAAATCGAACTACGACCGACCATGTCGTTATCCCACCAAACGCTATCTTTTCCACAAGAGGCTCCGCAGGAGTCTGCCGGAAGTATCGGGAAGTATGCGGGAAGCCTGTGGGAGACGATGTGCATAAGGAGTCCAGGCGCTTATTCTGCAGCAATCGCAGCAAGTAACGACCGTTGGCACCGGATGCAAATCTCTTCGAGGCATTCATTATCTATGCTAAAAGAACAATCTGAAGCTTAGAAATTGGCAAATAATACTTGCGGTGTAGGTTTTACTATACCAAGCAAAAGCAAAGATGGCAGGGTGATTCCTGGATCCGTCCCGCTCACGAGATATCCAGGTATCTGTTCATCACTCGCCGATGGCCAATTCTTACACACCGGTATTTCCTTGACGCCAATCTTAGCAAGCCATCCACATTTAATCCTCGGTATGCAGCGTAGGTATGAAGAATTGCAGCAAGGAAAATTCCATTCACATCCAAATCTTGGCCGGTTCTTTCTTGCGGCACAAGGGTATCAATCACAGACCAGTGGAATCCGCGAGTCTAGACTTGTTAAATTCCAACTTAGGAACTGGGAGTCAATCCGTTATTCGGAAATAAAATGACCGAGGTGGAGAAAATGCTTGTGAGGAAAAAGAGCGGCTGAATTCGTCTCCTCATACATGTTGGTCATGCAAAGAAAGGGGACCATGATATAGCACACATATTCTCACATTTCTAGCCATGAAGTCTTCGGTTGTTAGTTAGTTGCATTCTGTTATTGCAAAGGTACGTTATTCCACAGGTACGTAGGTGTTGTTTGTTTCCCAGTCAACTTAGATGACAGCAAGAAACTAACTATTGATCTGTATAGTCTTTCACTTGGATCAAGAGATCGTCTGCCATCTCTTCAAAGGCTTTCAAAAATGAACTTCTTTCTCGCCTTTCTCTCATTCATTTTCATCGTCAATTCATCACATTCATTTCCTACCATCTCCCAGTCCTCAACCAGCGCCATCGCTAGACCTTTGGCAACTGGTAATGCCTTCCGTTCCACGTTCCAGAATTCTACCATCGCAAATAGAACATACACTTTCAGTCCACCCACTGTGTTGCAGACACACAAATCAGTAACTTCAAAACAAATATCGACCACATTGAGCTCCACGTCGGAACCAGTGCCTTTGAATGCCTCTTCTTCATTTAATTTCGCAAATGGTACTACGGTTTCCAAAAATACTCCTTTGGAGACTGTGACCCCCAATGGCACAATTCATGCGGACTCTTCTTCCACAGACCATAAATCTTTGGCATCAGGGAAACCTGAATATCTTGCACATAATACCAGTTGGGCATATGCACAGAAAAACATATCTATGTCTGTGTTGCAAACGAAACCGGTACCATACAACGAGAGTCGTGTCTTAACGTCGAGCTTCAGGCTCGCCGCTGCCACCAAACCGAAGGTTGTGTTTGCTCACTTCATGGCATGTTTCTTGATTCCAGTCCCGAATATCAGCTTTCATTCTGACAAACTAAACAGGTTGGCAATGTCGCTCATTGGGACATCAACAGATGGATGAGCGATATCCAGTATGCACAATTTGCTCACATCGACGCCTTTGCTCTCAACATGGCCAATGGTGAAGAAGCCAACCTTAATTCTCTTGATATTGCATTTGCAGCTGCCGTCCTGAGTAATTTCAAACTCGTATTCTCCTTTGATTATGCAGGAAATGGGAATGTAAGTATCACTCCAAGCTTGGTATTAGCAATTTGTACACGATATTCTCAGTCCCCGAAAGATACATTAGTGTGTGTCAAAACGTATGAGATGAGGGAGGAGCATCCAAGAGTTGGGAGCCCTCATTTGGATCCAAAATACGCGTCAAGAATATTTGCCATGTGTCTCAGTGTCATGCGATTCACCCGGAGATAAAAGACTGCAAATTATTTCCTTTGATTTAGCTTTGGATCTGTTCGTTAAATCAATTCTGGCACTTGCTAGCGGTATAAACTTTTGGATGGTTTATAGCTAACATGAACTTTGTAGTGGTCAAAAGAAGATGTCATCACTTACATCAAACGATACCAGACGAGTAGCGCGTACTATCATTACAATGAAAAGCCTTTTGTATCAACATTTGAAGGGCCGAAGAGTGCAGAGGATTGGCATGATATTAAAGCACAAACAAACTGCTTTTTCATCCCTGACTGGTCGTCACTAGGAGCAAAAGATGCTATCAATCTTGCGGGTGGTGTTGCAGATGGTTTATTCAGTGAGTTTATACCCCTCGATTACTGCTGTTCCTTCGGCTAGATTTGCATTTAAGCGAGACCTGTCAGCATTAGTAGTTCTCTTCCCGTCTCTTCTTCCCAGAGCACTAGATTATTTACGTTTAAGCGTTGCTGACATACGTGACACGTCTTAGGTTGGGCTGCTTGGCCATGGGGAAATACAGATATGAACACCTATGTCGATGCCTCCTATCTCGACTTCCTCGGTGGAAAGCCATACATGATGCCTGTGTCGCCATGGTTCTTCACCAATCTTCCCGGTTTCGATAAAAACTGGCTGTGGCGTGGAGACGATCTTTGGTTCGATAGATGGGAACAGGTACAGATGGTGCAGCCCGAATTCGTACAGATTATTAGTTGGAATGACTTTGGCGAATCTCACTACATCGGTCCTCTGGATGCTGGTGGTTACGGTGCATTTGAACGCGGTTCCGCCCCTTTCAACTACGTTGAAAAGCTTTCACATGATGGCGTACATATTCTTCGAGATACGATCCAAGATTGCAAGCTAACAAAATCATTATAGTGGAGGCAGCATTTACCTTTCGTTATCGATACGTACAAGAATGGTTTCGCGTACATTAGGACAGAGGGCTTGTCGGTCTGGTATCGACCGCACCCTGCTGTCGCCTGTTCCTCCGGCGGCACTACCGGTAATATAGCATCCCAGGTACGAATTTGATATTTACTTTTTGATGATTTGTGCTTCTGTTGTCAAATTACGCTGTGAAAGGTACGCTCGCTAACGATGTCTTGGCACAGTTGTTGCTAGAATTTTCGCCGGCCGCTGTTTCGCAAGACATGATATTCTATTCGGCAGAGCTCATACAAGAAGTAGAGATCAGGGTTTCTATTGGAGGTGTCAACCTTCCCGCAACCTTCCAGGACAAGCCCAGTGGTGGCATTGGCCTCTACCATGGTCACGTGGCGACCAACGGACTTACAGGACCAGTCGTCGTGTCAATTTACCAATCCGGCAGCCAGTTGATGACACAAACTGGTGACGCTATTACTACCAATTGCATAAACGGAATCCAGAATTGGAATGCCTTTGTCATGCCGCCGTTGATGATTCGACCGGTAACGCCTACAAGACCGTTACTCTCCACCGAACAAAAAGAGTGCATCCAAGGAACAGGTGCTGGAATATTTGCCGAGATTTGCGAATTTACCTGCTCTCTTGGATACTGTCCAATTGGTGCTTGTCAATGTATAGCTCTTGGAAAGCCAGCTACAAAGCCACCATATACGGGAGTGATAGGTCAGTCTCCAAATTTGCGTCGAAAAGTTTCAAACATAACTGACAAACCGATTTTTAGGATATCCTGCACAAGGAATGAGCAGTAGCTTTGAAGGCCTTTGTAGCTTTGCCTGTAACCTAGGAAAGTGCTTTTCGAATGTGTGCGGCACGGTCAAGTACCCGCCGGTGGTCTGGACTACGTCGCCTTTCCTCCCACCCGCATGCAACCAAGGTACCGGCGTAGGAGCTTTTGCAGGTCTTTGCAGTTTTAGCTGTGACTTTGGGTACTGCCCAATGGCTGTGTGTACTTGTACTCGAACTGGAGTGTTGAATCAAACACCAGCACCTACCAAAGACACACACGAATTCTTCCTCGACGGAGCAGACGATCATGGTCTTTGCTCATTTGCCTGCTCACACGGTTGGTGCCCCAGTGATGTTTGCCAGAACTATGAAGAGGATACAGTCGAAGATTCGGACCCTTCACCAGTCTGTGATGCTACATTTGATAGTCTCGAGGCTATTGAGCTCGCGCGAGGTTCAATCAACGAACTTTGCATGAGCGGATATATTGTTCAAGTAGAATCCAAAATCCTTGGAAAGGCGCTCTCCGACTACAAAGAGATTCTGGACGATGGCTACGATGACAAGTTTGACTTTTATGAGGAATATGTCCAAGAATTGGTCGGACCACAAGTCAGGTCTTTCATGCAAACAGACGCTCGCAAGTACTTCAACTGTACTAAACTTTCACAAGATACATGTTGTAATACCTGTGGTACTACACAAGGATGTTGGGCTATCTGCATTCCAAATCCCTGCACACCAAAAGGCCAACAAGAAGTCGTCCCTTGCCCAACCTATATTCCGCAGGGTGAAGCGACCATCAGTCAAGGAGAGGTGATTACGTACACTCTTATAGACAAAACTGGATTTTTCAAAGAACTCTTAGAAAAACATGGAGTCGAGGAATCAGCAATCGTGTTCCGAAGAACAAGAGCCTACGTCTATCAAAACTGCTGGATGAATCCAAATCCAACAGAAGATTGTTATGTCTACTGGAATGGTTACCCAGCACCGGATCTTTATGTAGTAGACAACCCCAAAGATATTATATCCACATCATTCACAGCGCTCAACGATTTCCAAGGCAGTCTCGGCTTGGCAGCCCAAGTCGAAGGGGCTACCATTTTCGCGGACACCGTCGCTGATGTTGCAGAGGCTGCAGGCCTTCCAACTTTTATGGTCGTTCAAGCTGTTGAGTCTTTGAGAGCCGTTGTAAAGCTTGTTGACAAACTCAACCGCGATCAATTGATATCGACCATTCTCAACTTCGTTACGAGCGCTCTCATGTTCATCCCATATCTTGGTGTAGCAGCATCGCGCATATCACAATCACTGGGACGTCTTATAACAATGGTCGGCGCGACAGGCGAAATAGCCGTGGCGGCATATTCAATCTATCTTGATCCTTTGAACGCTATCTTTTCTATTTTTAGTTTGGTGGTGGGTGGGAGAGATTTTTCCAAAGCAATTGGCTATCGACGAAAGCTGTCCGATGATACGGTCAAGACGTTGGGTACAACCATTTCGGCGCCTGTCTCTAAGATTGACAATTTGATGGGTAAGACCGTCTGCAGATTGTGATGTAGAGAGTAGTGTTCTATCCAACGACAAAATTACGTGTACATTCAGGTCCAGATGGAAAGTAAAATAAATTAAATGAAATAGTTATGTCGCAGCACTTAAAAGTTTGTTTAGTTTATCCAACACGCGTGAGTGCCAGATCTTGATACGACAAAAGCGATTGAAGAATCAGATAAATAGCTCCCATTATGTCTCTCATTCAAGAATGAATCTTATTAGATTTCAACACTAGTTAAACTCTGCTAAACCTTATTTCAGATCTAAAAGGTTTAAATAAGTATCACACGGTAGGGGGGAATCATAAGCGGCCCGGATGCACTACACGGTGCTGTCCTTATCAGCCACTATACTTTCTTGGCTGCGTCTTCGACGCACCCCTCAGGCGTCCAAGCCTTAACAACATTAACGTCTTGCGCTCCATAAAACCTAAGTTTTATTAATTCCGTCCACAACCTTAACCTTTCTCTTTGTTTCTGCACACAAACCATACTATTATGTAGAATACTCTTCATAACCTCACAAAGATATTATGCGTTCGTTTAAATATTAGAGACAAGAAACTTATCACGGAAGGCTCGTAACTGATTCTTGTCTGTATCACCAATGCAAAGTTGCTTCTTCAGATTCTAGCACCTCAAAGCACTGTTTGAATGCCTTTCCGCGACAATCATCCCCAAATTCCCTACCTTTGCAAATAATTCCAGGCAGAAGGACTTGTTGGCGGAGATCGGTTTCGGCTACTCAGTCACGTAGAAAGCCTCATTCTTCAAAAACAGCTTGGGAATATGATCTCAAGGACATCACCCGTAAGAAAGGGTTCCTTCCGAAATGGACTATTTGGAAGATATCTGATAGAATCAGCCGAGGGATGTTAACTAACGTAATGTCGAAAGACCATGTCATATTAGATATCGATTCATAATCTATTCCTGCATTCAGCATTCTTGTAAGTGCCCCATCCTCCGGACTCTCGGCGTTTGATCAACACTTGCCTCATAACTTTCTGTCAATTTTACTGGCTTTTGATTGGTTTTTCAGTTCTTGTCTTGCTAACTCTTTTTAATCTGCCGCATCACTAGAACCCTGATGCGCTAAGCTAACGAAGTTGAAGGTAGGCTCATAACCCCGGCTAAAATGTGCAGTCATAGATAAGATACAGTACATCCAAACTTCTCTCTTCTATATCTAGCTAATAATTGAACATAAACAAAAGATTATCATATACGCCACAAGACCAAAATCCAACCCGACCACCTACCGAGTCTCTAACCTCACACCTTACTCGAGCCGTCACTGTGGTTGTCCAAAACAATTCCATCATCCACCACCACAGTCTTCCCGCCTCTCCTTCCTCCCGCACCAAAGTACACTCCAGGATGCCAAAGGCAAAATATTGCAATGGCAGGGAACATCGGGATGGCCTCAAATACGTAGAACATCCATTCGTGGATGAATGGGTAACCGAAAATACCCAGCGCAAACTCGATCAGGCGGTAAATGCATCGGATCTTATTAAGAAAGGTCAGAACACTTTCGAACCTAGGTGGAAATCCTAGTTCGAGGAAAAGAAAGGAGAAGAACTCACAACAATCATCGAACAACTAATATAAACAGCCCACAACACTTTCCTCCAGCCATCTCCAGCGCTCCTACTCACGCCTTCCTTCTTGACCAACTGATGGAACTTCCACACGATCAACAAAAAAAAGCTAAATGTCACCAACTGTAACGCCAGACCCCCAATCAGGACATTCTCGCCAACCTTCACGGTTACGCCTTCCCAGTTATTGGAAGCTGCGATGGCCGAGCCGGAGGCTTGGATAAGGAGTGTGAGGATGTCGCAGGAGACGAAAATGCGTGTGAGTTTGAGAATTGGAATCTTGAAAATCTTGCGATTGGGGACGGGTGGGAGGACGCGCAGACAGAGACGCGTGATGAGGAGGTAGGAGCCGGCGCCTACGAAGAGGGGGCTTACGACTATGAATGTTGAGGAGGTTGCGTAGGGCGGCTTCGACATTGTCAGTGTTCGTCCAATACCTTCCTTCTCGTTTCTGATCTCGCCCCGAAGATGAGAGCGCGTAAGAAGAAAGAAGAACTTACAATAGATGTATAATTCTTAATACTGACGCCTCGAATCACATATCCCGAACACTCAAGCAGCGCGCCAAAGAAAACAACAATGAAGTAATAGGATTTGTACTTAAAACACGTCTGGTACAAGATGTATACCATCGGAATGGCGTAGAGGACTGCTGCTACGATGGCGAGAGGGAAGTTGGCGTTGTAGAGCCATATCGTGCCGGGCTTGGAGTTCCAGTAATCCGTCACTGATTTTGGGATGCCGGCAATTGCTGGACCTTCTGACATTTTTGCTTTTCTTCTATCTGAAAGAAAAAATAAAAGAGGGGGGGGGGGAAGGGGTCTGGTATCGTTTGTGTCGAAGTTTTGTTATGTAGAGAGGTGGAAAAGACTTGTTTGCTGTGCGCCGAGGGTTGTGTCGACGAATTCTGATATAGAAGCAAGCGCAGAATCAGAGCAGGGCTTCTTCCTGCTATAATGAAGTTGTTTTGAATTTCGCTGAACAAGAATGACTTGATGGATATGTAAACGGAGGAGGAGGGACGAGGCTAACATTTTATATACAGCACACTTCAGCCCTATGCAACTCGGTCCTCGCTGCGCCAGAAAAAAAACAGTCGGCCCAAATTTCTGCCTCTCCCTCATAATCATATGTACCGTGGCTAGCTGCGCCATGAAAAATCTCAGCAATCTCATCCAATCCAGCCGTATATCTTGTACGACCAAAATAAAGTGACGCAAGCATATCTGACTTACTTACGCCCTTCATTTCATCATTTTCGCAAACAAACTGATGGATACATCATATCACCTCACAGTCTTTTCGGTGTTGAATCCCCGTTTATTACATTCCACGCATGTCTACGAGGTATAGACCTCATCTCAGGTACACGATGGATCAGGGGTGTTCGTATTCCGGACTTTTCTTGGTACTCAGATATGGTTGGCGAGGAAGCGAGATGGAGGGCTGCGCAATGTGTGTCGGTAGGATGGTTGAGCGGGATTGGGTGCTGACGCGGAGACGCGCCGTTAAGGCTGTTTGGAAAATGTAAGATCGGGGAGTTTGAAGGCTTAGTTCACGTTCCATCTCAAGTTTATGATGGTGAGAAGGGAGTATGCAGATCATGTTTCGGATGCAATTTTCGCGTGCTATCTAGAAGGATTTTTCTAGATTAGACAAATCTTCTTCGAGTACGTGCTTGAAGATATCGAAGTATTCGTGGAATGTGTAAGATATTGAAGAACGGTTTGAAGACGTTTAATATTGCCTCAAAGTCACGTGGAAGTATTCGTTTTCCAAACACCTTATCACATGGGTTCGTTTGCATATACTGTGCCTACATTACTGTATCCCAGAGGATCCTCCACTTCCTCCCTTCCTTCCCTACCCATGAGCAATAATCAACATCCTTCTCATCGCAACACCATGTTAAATTTAATACACCTAATTCCAAATCAAATAAACATACCGATTCTGCTTTGACCAAATATCCCCAAAGCAATCTATTATCAATCAAGACGACATCATGCCATCCGAGAAGCAGTCCAAAGACCGACCATTCAATGAAATGGTCATGTCCGTTGGCCTCTCAAGCTTCAACGCCTTCATGCTTTCTTATGGCCTGAGGATGCACAATGATGATGATGTTCAGGAGACCAAGGCTATTCTTTCGGAGATGAAAAAGGTGGATCAGTTCAAATGGGAAGCAGCGCAGGTGCAGAAGTGGTGATAGTTGTTTCTACGAACCTTAGAAAGTAATATGCATGATTCCTTGGATAATCGCTGAAATTATGATGCCTTAGACTAGGATCTTCGCATGGTTCGTGGTTGTGTAAGTCGCAACCCCCCCCTTCGGGACACTATTTACACTAAAAACAGCCATTTTAAGGACCTTATATCTTTACGAAATTAAAATATAATTCTCTAGAATCTTAAATATAAGCTCTTTATACCTAATCTAGCTTATATAAAATTAATTAGAGTTTTAAAAAAAAAATAGCGTCGAGAATTAAAGACTTAAAATCGAGAAAATCGGTTTCTTAGTAATTCGTATATAAAATCGGACTTTTTTTTAAATCTTATATAATTATTTAATTAAAAATTCTAAAATTATAAGAGAAAATTTTATATATTTCTTATCTTATATAATATTATATAAGCTATTAAAAGAGTAATAAATAATTATTAAAAAAGGAAAAGTCGAGTAAAAACGTTTTCGAGAGCTTAGATTTTAACGATTACTCGATTTTTAATTCTTTATAAAAAAAAGAATTTTTATATAAAATATAAGATTCTATTAATATAATAAGTATATAATACTTTAAATTATAATTTTAAGTAATTTTCTTAAATAGTTATATAGGATTTAAAAAAATCTCGATTTTATATACGAATTACTAAGAAACCGATTTTTCTTAACTTTAAGCCTTTAGTTCTCGATCTTAAAAATTACTAAAAATCCGAGAGTACTAGGATCGCGTTATAACTATATAAAAAGCTTATATTTAGATTTTTAATTTTATATAATAAGGTTTCGTAAAGATATAAGGTCCTTAAAATAACTGTTTTTAGTGTAAATGGTGTCCCAAAGGGGGGGGTGTCCCGAAGGGGGGGGTGGCGACTTACTTTTGAAAAATTACAAGAATTAGGAGTTTGGGACGAAAACATGGGACAGGAGATAAGAGACCGTTATAACGCAATGGAGGTATGCTTACATTGACTCATGAGACTCTCGACAAACAATAATTTATCGGACAAACGCTGATGTTACCAGATTGAACATTTGGCTTAGTGCCACCTAGGTAACATCCATCCTTGCGTGCGGTAAAACCCCACGGGCTGGAAAATTTAGCGCGTACATCGACTTCAAGCATGATAAATTCTATGTCCACCTTATTATCGCTTGTGAAAATTTCTAAATACATTCTGTAGACATTCCTAAAAGATTTAACTCCGTCTAGCAAAAAAAAAAAAAAAAAACACATTCGTGTCGCTGTCTTAAGCCTAATGTGTAAAGAATCTCCTTTATAGAAAAACAAACTTCTTCTACCACAGCTATACCATAGGACTTATACTATCATTAGTACTTTTGAAAACGATCTGTAAGCATTCTTAAGTTCCTCTTAGAATACAAGATATCGACAACAATCTTGTGGTTGCTGTGGTGTGCAGATTTGTGCACGATCGCCACGGGACCTTGCTTCCTTTCCTGTACGTCGATGCCAGGTTGGCCATGCTCGTCAGCGTGGAAGGGTGATCTGGGCCTAGACTGCGGCATGGGGCCCCCTGGGGAACCATTTAGGATATGTCCCCAAACCATGGTTATCCGTGGGTCGGGTAGAGCTTTTACTCTCGACCCATGGTTTTCTAAAAACCCACGCTAATATAAGAGCTAAACTCAAAGTAGTAATTATCTCTCGCTTATCTATCCGAAAGAGGAAAGGTCGAATAAATAGGGATTTTTATAAATTACTACCCGACCCGTTACCCCCGTGGGGTGGTTTTTCGCTTATTACCCCACCCTAAAATCGCGGGTAACCATGGATTACCCGTCATTTTTTGGGGAATGGGCGCAGCCTATCTGGGCCAAATAGCTTTCTTCTAACTTTCAGCGGCTGTGTTGGCACCTCTTCTGCCTTATCCCACCTTCCTATACCTACCGTATAACATGCTGCCTTATATAGTATTGACGCCATTCTTTTTGTGATTCTTTGTGCAGTCGGCTTCTGGGCTAGCGCTGTTTGCGTGTGGAAAAACAGTGCTTGGCATGTCGTCCAGTTCTCGTGCTGTCCAGTCGGCAGCGCAGCGTTAAGATTCATGATAAATTAGTCTTTCCTGTTGTTAATTTACCTTGAGTCACTCCTGCGTCGCTAGCTGCACAAGGGCGTGTATCTCGGAAGTGGTGCCATGAAAGTTGTCGGACAAAAGGAGTATTTTCGAAGAGTTATGATATCTTGCTCAAAGCCCTCGTCGCTTATGCTTGATTAAGAGTCACTATCGGTGCTATCATTACCAAGCAATGTCCCTAAATTTCACTCTATACTACTCTTATCCGTAATCAATAGATACACAGCTCTGACACCTAACACTATTTTGCAGCCTCCTTCTTTGGTCCTCCAAGACAAAAGACCATATTTGCTCACGGACCAAGTCGTCATTACTTTTTCCATACTCTCCTGTTCTCAACTGTCGGCGCGGAGGGCGTTGAAGAATTCATACCGTATGACGGCACTGGTACTTTATCACCCGGCGTTGTATAAATCGTACCAAAGCCATCACTTTCATACAACGCACCGAGTTGAAAATTTGCAGGCCATTCCGCACTTCCGCCCTTAATGCGCGTTAACTCTATCCCAAGAACACGGTATAACACATCATGAGCTGGCGGATCCGCATGTTGCTTGGCAGCATATGGATCATATTTCTGCAACACCGGTGGCCAAGTCGTTGGATTTTGTTGCACATTTCTAATGAAGTTTTATACGGCTTCATAGATGATTACGCGGAAATCATGTAAATTCATCGTAATGTCAAAAGTGTTGTTGCCCCGCATATCATAGTTTTGTATTCGGAGATCATTATCCACAAGTTCCCACTGTGCGTGCGCAAAAGCGTTGCGTATCATACTTGGGAACCAGTATTTATTCGGCTGACCATTTTTCTTAAGGGGGTTGATCCATGTATGTACCGTCGCCTTTGGGAATTGCGCTTTGAACGCAGTCACGTCCGAGAGATGGGCAAGTCCAAATGCCTCGCCGATTTCGTCCGAGTCGACCTTTACCGCTTGGCGCGCAAGTTCCTTCTTGTAGCGCTCGAAAGTGTAGCCAAAGCAGGTCGTGGCGAGGGAGAGAATAGCATTGTCTTCAAGGGATTTCCGAATTGTGTGAGCAGAGTAGTCTTGAATGCCAGTGGGGTCAATGGAGTCTTTGATGAAGCTGTCGTAGAGGCGACTCCAGTCCGGTGAGTAACGGCCACGCCAAGAGGCGATGAAAACAGATCCGAGGGCTGGGAAGAAGTATTTGTTGCATTGGTCGGGTGTGAGAGTAACCAGTACCATTTTGAAGGTAGACTGAGCTGGAGTTGCGACCGAGAAAGTGAAAGGAACAGAAATGATATGGAGGTCCTGATGGGATTTGCCAGACTAAGTCTGTAGCGATTGTTCGTTTGATGCTTGCGGTTGGTCCAAAAGATAAGCCAGATGATTTTCTGTTTCTGAAAAGTGAGAAAGAAGGAGATTGAAGCAGACGTAATATAGTCAAAATTCTAGCCTCGAGGCGGAATTACCCTCGGTACCCCCACACCAACGGACAAAAGACTTACTAAAATTCAAAGATCATCAGACACCGTGTACCTTAGATTGCCTTCTTGAATCTCTTACACTTGAATCAGGGTCTCCTATCACAAAGCGCCACGATTGTAGACTGCCATGTAGTTGGGGGCTCAAAAGTCGTAAGGTTATCAAGAGACCAACAAGACTGCCGGCTAAAATGGTCTGTACGCCTTGCCCATACATCGGTGAGTGACAAACAAAACTTAATGATGCATCAGTAATTGGTTAATTGTGCGTGCATATACAGGATTTTGGAAGACCCTCAGCCTGATCAAGGTGGGAGACGTCTAATGACCAAACTTGGACGAGTGTGCAGACTGGGTCTGTCATGATTTATTATGGAAAGGACAGGAATTATAGTTAAGCTGAAACAAGAATACTGCCAGGCGAGAGAGAAAACTAAAATATGGGAATAGACAATATGGGTTTAATCTTTACATGTCTGGCATAGAATTAAACTGAACTAGTGGAGTGCATAGGCTTCCCATCCCTCAGGGTCTCAGAGCCTCATGCCTGAGTAATACATGGAACCTCATGACATAATCATAGACTGCAGCAGATGACACCCTTATGCACCCTTTGGTCTTTCTATTTGACCAATCGTCACTCGCGGTTCAAAACAGCTTTCACGATATTTTCGCCATCCTGCGGGAATTCCGAGGCCGCAGTCGACTTAAATAGCCTCATCGTTTATTGACTTATTATTGAATCAGACTGAAAGTTGTTTGGATCTTCACAAAACATACATTTGCATTGTCTTTAAGAAAGTAATTATTATTTGTTAGTTTTTGTTTTCACCACGTGACGCCTAGTGAAACCCTCTGGATAAATACAGAGGTCTTCGCAAATTCTTCCTACTTTACAACTCGTTAGTCGAGCATACCCGATAATCCCATTCCGAATCGCAGGTAATGCATGATATATACGTGGAATTTGGGGGAAAGGGCGGAGCTTAAATAGTCATGATGGGTTGAGGGGTTCTCAAGACACCGTCACACAGCAAAGAGAAAGAGACTTAATGATTCCATTTCTTCTATCATCGGTGACCCTGCAAGGTCCAGACTAGGAAACACTTCAATCAATCGTTCTTTTCAATCTATCCGTCGAGGCAGCTCCTCTTCTATTCGATAGTTTGCCATTAATCTCCACGATCGTACAATACATTCATGAATTCATGACCACATAACAAGCAAGCCTGCCGTTTCCCAAACAAGACCTAGCAAAATATCATCCACCATCCATGACAATCATCAAATTAGATCCAGAGCCAAACGCCACTCGAAATCAACCAAAGACTACTCGTCCATTTCCCTCAAACGACACCAGCATTAAGCCCCTCCTTCCTCCTCAAAATCGATACCGTCGATACAGTATTAACAGCCCCAGCCAATTCCTCATCCACACCCTGTGCAATCTCCCTCGGCCAATCAACCAGATATTTCTTCTCCTTGGGCAACATCTGAGCAATCCCATTAATCCAATCCAAGTTCGTGCGAATGGGTGTAGAGCGCTTACGGCCCATCCACTCGCGATCGATGATGGGACCGATAACGATTTGTATGGCCAGGAAGTGTGCGATGAGAACACGACCGATGAGATTCTGAGCAGTAATGAAGTCGTCGAAGTCCTTTTGTGGTTGCTGGAGGATGCCGTGGTAGACTTTGATCCATTTGTAGTAGACTGTTCGCGCACGATTAGCAAATGTAATTTCTTCTCAAATCTTTTTGAGAAGGTGGGTGACTACGATGAAACAAACCTTGCAATGAGGACTTTGGAGCCGCCTCAATAGTTTCTAATAGCCCCTGGTAGAAATTCAAATTCGAAGGTCTATCCAATTCTGGCGCGACGACAAGTAAAGATTGCTTCGCACCCGCAATCAACTCCTCATGAATAACTGGCAAATCATCTAATCTTTGCTGCATGAAATTGAAATGAACCTTCCCCGAGATATAAAACGACATGGGCAACTTCTCTGCTCGTAACTGATCGCTCACGAGATTGCAGCCACGGATCGTGCGGAAGAATTCACCCAAGCCGTCCTTCATGTAGGAGGACTGAAAGGCAAGGAGGAAACATGATGCTAGAAGTGCGTCTGCTTCGCTGCCGGATCGACGTGCGTGGGACATTGCTTCGTTGGAACCTTTGATGGCGAGTATACGGTGGTGGATGGCTGTCGAGGCGAGGTTTTCGCCAGTAACGAGCTCGAAGTGAGAGGCTGCCATGCCGAGGATGGCGTGCATGAGGTATTGGTTCTGTATGAGATGTTAGAAAGAGTTTGGACTAAAAAATCTAGAAAAATTAATTACGTGATGCGCAATAAGAGGTACCTGTGAGATCCAAGCACTGTCATTCCCCACAGGCAAATGTGGGTAGGCTTCCATCATGTAATGATGAAAGAGCCTCATATCGGTTAGACTGAAAGCTGTTGGCGTACCCTGGAGGTTCACAGCGGCGAGTGGATTCGGAGAATAAGTAGTCGGTACTCTCAAAGCTGTCAAAGTCCTTGGTGGAGGGTAGATACAATCGATATTCTTCCGCGCACAATTATCACATGCTGGTTTTGTTTCTTGACACTATTTCACAAAAACATCAGTTCCAATTGCTCAAATCTCAAATTCAGTGAGCTCAAAAAATAAAACTGAAGGACATACCTTAATCTTCCTCTTTTTACAATTGAAACAACCCTGTCTCGACTTCTTATGTCCCTTCCTCGACTTCTGCACCACCTCATCCGCACCATGCTGCGAATCCGACTCCTGAGAATGCTCACGACTGTGACTGTTACTATGACTACTACTACTTCTCCTCTCCTCCGTTTCTCCATTCCTCGATGATCCCGACTTCTGAGACTCCGCTTTCCGCTTGCCATTCCTCACAAGCACCATTCCCGACTCGCTCGTTGAGTCTGACACATCTGTGAAGATAGGCGAATGGAGATGACTTGAATTCGACATCGAGTTGGAGTTGGAGTGAGATGGTGAAGTAGTGACGGGGAAGAAGAAGTCGTTTTGATCTGATGAAGAGCTATCGCCGAGATCGAGGAATGGTTCAGTGAGCCAGCTGTCATCGTTGACTCTAAGGATGGCTTCTACGTCCATGTTGTGACGGTTCTAAAGATCTGATTATGTAAACAGCTATAGTTATCAGTTGAGATGACTGTGTATCTTTGAGATGAAGAATCTGTGGAGTTGATATAGAAAGATACAAGAAGAGAGATCTCGAGTTCTTCGCATTTGTCGTTCGCATTGAGCTGGGTCGTCATCTGCAATCGTGGCGGAGTTTGCGGCGCTAAACGAGGTTGGGGTGTCATCTTCACGCAGCGAATCACAGCCTACTCTGTCCGAAATGGTCGATTTTGAATCACGTGATATCAAGTTGAAACTATTGATGCTTCGTCCTCCGAGACGTTGCCTTCGTGGAAGGGTAAGCGGCAATCTGTTCGGATCTCGCGGATTCTTGTTAAGACGTCAGAATCCCTTTACGCTGATGAAAATTTAGTTCTGTTGTGGACGCTTTCAAGGAACTTGGGAAAGAAAATCGCTTAGTTTGTTGACAATACTCTGCCAAGCGAACAATCCGGAGTAGAGTCTTCAAACAGTGATTGCTAGAATCATAAATAAGTAAAGGATCGTCTCACAGAAAAGCCAAAATCATGGGCACATCTTCATCTGCGTGTAGGATTCTCGTTACTAACTCAAACCACGACCCCGCCAGTCAACAGCTCCTCCTCAACACCATCTCTTCCAAACCCAGAATCCATCCCGTCTCTCAAAAGTTTCATTCAAAATGGAATCAAACAATAGTCTCAATCAAACTTTTGGCACTGCACAGCACCCTCCACCTCACCCAACCACCCAACACGATCTCTAACCCAGAACTCCCTTTCAACCTTCAATCCTCCCACGCCCACCTTTCCATATCCCTCTTCATCACTGCCAATCTTCTTTCTAAACTCATCCAATGACCCCGCAAACAACATTACCAGCCCCTCGTGTTCCTTGGCATTCGTCTCTTTGTAGATCCCCGCGCCACAGTGTGCACATCTAGAAATGGTGATTTCCAAACCGGTTTCGTGGGTGACAGTGAATTTGGCAAGAGGGGCGCTGCTGGTGGTGACAGTGAAGGAGATGGATTGGTGGGGTAGAAGGAGGAGAGAGGCGTGTGTTGAGCCGGATACTTTGCGGCAGGTGCGGCAATGGCAGAGGACCTAGAAAGATAATCATGAGAATAACGGAGGTAAGAGATATTTAGAGATGAAGGAGAGAGAACTTGAATGAAAGTCCAGGGCAGGTTTGAAAGGAAGAGTTGTGATGAAAGTACCTGTGTAATCGGTTCATCATTGAAGGTGTATTTCACCTCCGAGCAGAGACAAGATCCATTCCCCATGATG
This sequence comes from Tetracladium marchalianum, assembly GCA_037074945.1. Classification (NCBI taxonomy): domain Eukaryota; kingdom Fungi; phylum Ascomycota; class Leotiomycetes; order Helotiales; genus Tetracladium; species Tetracladium marchalianum. The sequence goes on from JBAMDN010001360.1 coordinate 33,146, forward strand.
ATGTTATTGAATCTGAGTCGGATGAGGAATTGGGACAGTAAAGCTAAGTAACTCGATTGATTTTAGGTAGACACATTCGAAATTTCGATATTATGAATTGGAAGAACAATAATTCAACATGCGGGGCATACCCAACCCTTAAATACTTCCTCCAAACCCCTCTTCTCCTACCAAAGATATGGAATCAACATTACCCCTCCAAAACCCCAGAAACAGCAAACCCTTTATTCGTATCATCTTACGTCAAGCTGAAAATAAGAACCAACACACATGTGCACTACCAAACATCAAGCGCCATATCGGGAAGTTGGCCCAAAGATATCGAATCAAAACTAGCCACCACCCATCCTTTCAGCCGCTCCAACCCCGCCGCCCGCGACAAGGAAAAACCTCAAGATCACGATCTTGGCGGACCATCTATACTCGATGTTGGAATTAAGTAAAGAGGTAAGTAAGAAGGCAGCTGTTTTTGGGGAATGCTTGCTAGATAGGCAGGTTTGGTGGACTAAGCTTACGAAATAGGTGAGTTGGGCTCGTATTGAGGAGCCACTGGGGGAGAGGTTGTGTTGTGCAGTTGGAGGGCGATTCGCTTAGGGTTGGTGGCTGATCCCTGGATGACTTTGACCAATTTCTTCTTGTGGTAGAAGTAGTTGTAACATCAATGATTTCATCCCTGATGCCCACACCGGACAAGAATAAAAAGACAGCAACAGACAGAAGAAGAAAAGGGTCAGGATAAGCCTCACCACTTGTGATGGTTATTGTTAGAAACATGGCAGCTTGGTATCGTCTACACATCCCTCACTATGAGTACTCTGGATAAGCAGAGTTGGGAAAGAAGAATCTCCTCTGGAATCCCAGATCCTAACACGACTTTGTCCAAAAATCTCTTCCGTATCAGTGACAATGCGCTTTCATACAGGATTCATACTGGTCGTAAGTATGTACAACGAATGACCGCCTTCAGATCGGTTTTTAATCCCGATCGGAAGTCCATGTCCAAAATGATATCCGAATTTCATTCCCTCAAGATTCTCGCCACCCCTTGTTAAACCTTTTCTATCAATACGCTCACAACCCAAACAACCCACCCACTGCAACACCAACCCCGAATCCCACCCCAGCACCCATCCTATCTCTCACTCCCAATGCACTTAACGCACCATTCGTCGACGGACAAGCACTCGGAGCCGGCGCGGGTGCACAGACAGGACACTCCCCGTTACCATTCGCACCGCTCCCAACACCGCCCGCACTACTCTCACCACCCGTCGTTGAAGAAGAAGAAGTCAAGCTCGAATTTGAAGTGATAGAAGATGAAGTAGACGTGGTATTGACGTTTGGATCAGCCGATGAGAAAGTGGTTACTTTCGTTCCTTGGAAAGGTGCGGAAAATGTGATGGAAGTGGAGTTGAAACATGTTGTGTCGTTTGGTGTGGGAACGGATTCGGTGAATTTGATGTCTACGCACTATGGTTTGGAAGGGGGTTGGTTAGTATTGTATTGTGCCAATCTTGCTTCTTCCATCGCGGCTGCTTCCTCACAACCTCTCGCTTTTCTTCTCTTGTTTCTCATATCTTAGATTTCATCGTTTCGGTTTAATGGCTTATCTCTAGCAAAACACTGACTCCCGTCCTCGCCGAAACAAGAACCTAACCAAAAAATAAAGATAAAAAACTCACATTATACAAGGCAGCACCATGTTTCGTGATCTCCAAAATCTGCAAAGTAGCCAAATCACCCACTTTCAAGCCCTTATTCTGTGGCACCAGCACATGCGGTAGACAGAATGTCCCTGGGTATGCTGCATTTGTAGGGCCATTGATCTGAAATGGTGGGAGAAGAGGTAAGGACATGTTGGGTGGGCCGTTGAAGGGTCCGTCGGTGCCTATGCCCATGTTTACTTTGAAGGGTGTAAGTTTGGTGGAAGAGGGAGTTGAGACGGGAGAGCATTTGGGAATGGTGATTGGGGAACGTACTGTATATCAAAGCTTGTTCATGGCCTGAAAACCAACCCGGCTGAATCGCGATTGCACCGCCTGTTAATGGCCATTCCGTCTATTGATTTCGTTCTGCGTCAGTACGCCATTCTCTCGTTATCTCTTATCTTCTGTCTTCCTCCCAATTCTTCAACACCAGCATATCCAAGCCAGAAGACCCAGGGAAGCAACTCCTTTAAGGAGAAGTTGGCGTCATATCTCAGTTGTTACTTACGCGATTCGTTGCCGCCGAAATTCCACCACCTATTCACAATACCCAATCAATTAGCTTGTTGTTCTTGTTCTTCCAGATCTCCAGATGATTGATAGGACTTTTGGCAAGTGTAACGATCATAAAATATAAGAGGGAGAAGCTTACAAGGATAGGCCCATTGCATTCCATACGGATACGAATCTTTGAATCCAATCGTGTCACCCCTCCATCCTGGGTATGTGATCACAGTGTGTGCATCTACCACCACTGTCCCTACTGCTGCAGCCAACAAAACCGTGTTCGTCCTCGTCTGTTTCGTGAGTAACATAATGATTGGTTACTGATTTTCGTTGAATTTCGAGAAATCGTTTGGTTGAGTAGAACCAATTTACTTGAATCTCCGAATTTCTTTCGTCTTTGTCGCTCTTTGGATTCGTGAAGTAGGAAGACGAAGATTCAAGACGGGCAGAATTGAGAGAAAACAAAAACAGAAATAAAAAAAGTAAAGAATATGAAGATCAACCTAAAAGATGATAAGCGATGATGAAGATGAGGTGAGATATCCGAATGGTCGATGGATTGGCGATGATCCAAGCTCCTACTTCCAAATAGACTCCCGCCCGCTATTCAAAGCTGACAACAACCGTTAGAAAAGTAGTGGGGATCGAATCCTTTCCCTTTGTACTTGGACAAAGGACAGCGATTAGTCCAGAAGCCGGATAGACCCTTAGATAATGTTGTATAGGGAGATGGGGAAAGTGGGATAAGGAAAGAAGGAAGAAGGATTCATTCGTGACGTATCCTTGAACCAGGTTGCTTTAACATACTTACTCCGTAAAGGAAAATTACCGAGTAAGGTTATTTATGTCGTTTTCTTTGTAAGAATTCCAGGAGGCGCGTTTCCATGCTTGTACATTTTACAACAAGGGGAAGAATGCCCCGATAGGATGTTGGTAGGCAGGGTGATTATAGCCGAAATTGACGGAAGGAGGCGCTAGTTCCGTATGTGGTATCTTCCGGCTTGAGCGGATTATTCAGTCTTGGTGATGTGATGGTTGATAAATAATGACACGGGCAAGGCTGAGGTGGTATATGCAGAGTGTGAATGTGATTGATGACAGTGGTTGTGAGTACAGTAAATATGAGAACAAAAGGAAAGAGAACGAAAAGAAAGGGATGTGGTCAAAATATCTGCATTTTCGTCGCAACAGCTATGCCTCTGAAATCATAAATTTTGAATCATCAGAATATGATGTCTGCGTCGTCGTAACCCAAAAAGATAGAAGAACGCCTCTAGTGCGGCAAATAGGCCTGCATGCATGCTTGCCCTTCCCTTTCCCGTTCAGACTCCCATTCCCAAAACACCGGCTTCCCAGATATAAACAGTCCGTCCCTCCATCCGCCCATCGATCCAGCCTCTGGTGTTGCTCCTGTCCTCTATGTATGCCGTTTGTAATGAATCTCTGCCTGAAAAGTTTGAGCCTTCAAAACCATTTCACGCGTCATCCCAATGTCATAGACTCAGTCTATCCAAGCTCAACCTATCCACACTCCTTTGCCTCCGTACCACACCTAGTTTGAAATACTTTTCCTCCCCTCCTGCTGTCATTCCACCGATGTACCATTTCTCCGCTCCCATTACATCTCGAAAGCCCTCGGAACTGCTGTCGCTCCCTCTCCTTCCACCACCACCCAGATACTTGGCTGTATGTTGCGCCGCTGTATGTGACTGTGTTTGTGACTGTTGATGGGTATGAGGTCCATACATTGGATGGTCTACCGGCGACGTGCCCGGCGAGGTGGAGAGTGGAGAAGTAGAATGTGTGCGAGGTGAATGTAACGATGTCAGTGCCGTACTTGTTGCTCCTTTACTACTTGTCGTTATCGTGCGAGGCTGTGAGGGCTGTGATGATGGTTGGGAGGGCTGTGATGATGATGAGGCCGCGGTAGCTTTGGTTGTCGCTGTTGATATCGCAGGATGAGCACGGAAGGCAGCCAGGAAGTTGGAGAGGAAGGGTCTTTGAGTAGGCATTTTGGTGAGTCGGTCGTTCGTCTACTGGGTTTGAAAGGTATGAGGAGAGAGTTTGAGTAGATGGCGGGGATATTGCGGGGTATATGAATGCTCGTACGAGGCGTTTCTAACCCGTAGATGCTCGGGTAGGTCGAGGTCGCTGCCTTTCCCTCGCGCTAAAGGAGAAGTGATGCCTCCTCCTTTCGGTCACCAAGCCGTTGGTTGATTGCGGTCTTGGTCACGATTTCCCGTGGGGCGGGTTCGCTCGTTTGTCCGCTGTATCTAGGTATTCTTTGTATCTCAACGTCGTCCTTCCGTGTTGCGCTTCGGCTTTCCCGACAAATGCCACTCTCTGGCTTGTGATAATTCGCTGTATGATGTCGTCACCAAGTCCCAGGGTCCGTCTCTCCTTCCGGAATATATCCTCTTCTGCACAGCTCGTCTGGAGTATCTTCTCTATCTCGCGCAGTGGGCGGCCAAGTGAGTCGTTCGGGGATGGAAAATGGTGTGAGGGTGGTATGACGGTGTTGTGTTGACCAAACCTGGAGATGCTGGGGATGGCAATTTTCGGGATGAACTCAGACCTGCGGGAGGATTACGGGATTGTGTCCGGCCAATCAGGTGGGGGTGAAGAGTCAGCACTGTGCGGGTGAATAGCCGAATTTTGGCGAGCTTCGTTGATGAGAAACAACCAGAACGTCTTGATATTGATAACCAGAATCGCGATAATTCTAATGATGATTATCATATCCAACTCTCTATCGAACAATTACTCTTTTTGAATTATCTGTGATAAGATAGCTCGTCTTCAATCAGGATTCAAAAGACGTCTAGAGCTTTCGTCTTGGTAGTAGCTCAGTAAGTAAGCATGGAGTGCTCCCAGAAGACTGGACGCACGGGGGTGGTCTAATATTGCAATCTTGCCCTACCTCTACGACTATTTCTGGATCTTTAAGCTATTGAGATTCCAAGTCGCAGCCGTGAATGGAAAGCTTGCAATAGAAGAACAGAAAGATGGTGTCACGTGAACTTGATTCATTGATTAGTTGTTGACATAGTTGCTAAATGAGCCAAAAATGAACATCCTCTGAAATATCTAATATCATCCTAGAATCATTGAATCATTTAGAAATCTTCTACTTGAAAGATTGCTCTCCTGCACAGAAAAGGGAACCAGCACCGCCAGGTTGTGTAAACGAACAAGACTAAAACGCTCTCTTATCTTCTGCTCAAACTGTGGAGATCCTCATTATGAAGCACCTACTATCATTAACCATCATTATTGTGAGGAATCTTCTTCCAAATATAGAGCGCTGTATGTAGCAGGTTTGACTTGGGGTTGATAGTCTGTTCACGGCCACGTGACTTTCCATCCTTCGCCAAGTCAATCCCGTCGAGCTCCGAGCGGCCCTCAATCTTGAAATCCATTTCGACCTCACGTCCTCCATCTCAACTCTCGCTCATCCCACCCCTCATCGCATTCAAAATGGTTGTCGGTGCTTTCCGCGCGTCTGCTCCCCGTTTCTACGGTCTCTATAAGAGCCCATACGGTCCAAAGTACGTTCAATTGGTCTCAGAACCAAACCTGGGAGAGTTGCGCGCAGCCGGAAGACAGAGCTGGGTCAGCCATTCTTTGGACAACTACTGATACTTGTATTAGGTATACCACACAAAAGCACATTGGAGGATGGACGGTCAAGAACGCAACACCTGTGTAGGTCCTCCATGCTTTAAACCCAGCTCCTTTGGACGATCGAACCACGTCAATGGACTAGCGCAAAACACAACAGTCAACGAAGCAGAATTAACGGGTATAAACAGTGTTCTTAGCTTGGCAGGCTTCGGTGCCACCGCCGGTGTCTTTGTCGTCTTCTTCTTCAGCGATATCCCAAGATTCAGCCGTGATGTTATGCAGGTATGTTTTCTGGGCGTCGAAGGGTGTAGAATGGGCGTGCTGGATGGAGCTGATAGTTCTGTAGAAAGTGCCTTTCATCGGAGACCGATTCGTTAAGACTATCCCAGCCAGCGACAACGTATGTGAATATTTTCTTCAGTTGAACACTTGGGACTTTGGCTAGACACAACAGTGGATGGGGACAGCCAGCTGTCGGGAGAAGGTTATATGTGGGGTAATGGGAAGACAATCATCTTGATCAGTCAGGCAAGGCCTGTTGAAGCAAGCACTGCAGAGACTTCAGCCCAGAAATATCTGGTAGTATGAAGATGCGATAGATGGGTCTTATTTTGGCTGGTTGTGCGCAAGTGCGGTCATAAATCTTCATTTTCCTTTCGTGTTATGCCCAGCCCACCATTTGCCACATGAACTTCTACTAACTCTGTGTAGCCATTCTAAAGGATTCCCTTGAAGGCTTTAGCAGGAGTCACGGAAAGGCTTGGATTGGCGACTCGTTGATATCAACGTGTAATGTACAACAGACCACAAAACAATAGAATTCTCCTAGAAAACAACGTTCTTCCTTTGATCTACGTATCATAGGAATCCATTTGCGGCGAAGACGTATCTTTCCATCCCTCTGTCTCCTGTCGGCGTTGCAGTGGGCGTTGCGAGTTGCGACAAGTTTCCTAAATGCTATACCTGGGAACATTGACGGCTCCACACTCGTTAATCAATTACGCTATCAAACATTTCAATAATGGATTTCAATCCAGATTCCCAAGATTTTTAAATACGGTATTTGCAACTCCGATGTGATATTTGCAATGGCTTGTAAATCAGGCATCCTTACACTCCCCGGCACTTGGCCAATCAATCATCCAAGGCAACTTTCTCCGAGCAATGCCAAGATGACAAATCCTCCCATCTAATTGCTCCTGAATACGATGGAATTGTAGCCTCATTGCACACCGGCTTTGCAATCTCGCCATGCTGCTACACTGCGGTGGCGAGACAGGACGGTTCTACGTCAACAATTAAACTTTTAGCATAAGAGCGGATTTACAGGCGCGAGACAAGACAAGAGGAGATGGCTGCATCTTCAGGCTGAGACCTTCTGTCATTGTCGAATCAATCAACATTCACAATCCTCGTATTACAGCTGTACTGCACATGTCGGTTCGAGATCTTGGAATTTTCTCCGATTGGAACGATCACTGCATCAAGAAATAAGAAATCAATAGATACGGTTCGGAAACAATGGGTGTGAAAGGGTGTTGGACTTGCAGAGGTATGCATGCAAACACACCACACCAAACCATCCTGTCGGATACGAAATCACCTTACCCATCCCCATCCTAACTACTCGATTAATTTTCGCTAATTCTTGCTTGCTTCTTCTTTTCCCTGACATAGAGCGGAAAGTCCGCTGTGATGAACGACAGCCAAGCTGTGGGAACTGCATCAGTGCGAGACGTGTCTGCAAAGGCTATGGCATCCAACTATCCTGGCCTCGAGATGGCGATGAAAAGAGAGCGATGGTCCCGCGAGACGCAGTGGCGGTACAGTCTCATGGATTAAGTTCAAATGTCAAGAGTTTCTTGAATTCTTCGCCCTGGGATGTTTCGCTGTCGGAGGAGTTGGAGCATCAAAGAGTTTCTAGTGAGATTTACTTGTTTACCTACTTGTCTCCTGATTGTATATTTGGGAGGTGGATTCATGCTAACGGCTGTTTGATGTGTCCTCGAAGCGCGGCATTATCGTACCATGCAGATACTTGGGCCGACTTATTTGTCGCCAACGGCCATGAACAATGAACAGGTCCATTTACTAGGGTTCTGTGGGCTGCATCACTCTCCAAACTCATTCATCCAACCTACTAACCAACAAACTAACAGTCAACGCATCAAGATCTCTAACACTAGGCCCAACCGACGAAGAAGCCCTTTCACATTTCATTCTAAGAATCGCACTATCCGATCCATCCGATCAGAACAATTCCGTGCTACAGGCTGTATTAGCCCTCTCATCACTTCAAGTTTACGGTGACTCCAGGAGTTTTAAATTTAAACATCTTGCTGTGTCGTCGGTCAAAGAGCCTGAGGATGGAAAGACGTTACTGCAGTATTTGATAGCTATGATGCTTTTGTATCATTATGAGGTAGTTACCGCTCAAGTTCTCAACTTATCTCTCAGTCATGACATATCACTTCTATCCAGATCTATCAGGGAGCAGCTGACAATTCAATCAATGACCACAGCTTTCACTCGAGTCATCAATCTCAAAAGATAATTGGGTTGTCTTTTTCTGCACGGTGAAGAGACTGATCAACACATCCCCTGCAGTCTCTAAACTCATTCGCCAAGAGTATTCCGTCTTCCTGGATTGGTACTATTACCACGAAGCCATTGCCGAGTTTACAGTGCGGCATTACCGTGTCCCGTATGTAGGTTGCGGATTTGCTCCTGTTGCGAGATCACTTGAAGCCATCAAGGAAGGGGGAGGGGGGGAAAGTAGCTCTTTAAATGTGAGTGATGACCCTTACTTGCACGCAGAGATCGAATGTATTTTCTTTTGAAAAGCACGTTATTGATACATCAATCACCACAACACAGACAGAAGAAACCAACGTTGGCTGTTCTCTCGACGTCCTCCAACTCCTCGTACACACATGTAGAATAGCCATCGATCCCAACCAAACCTTCCCATTATTCCATCCAGCTTACCCTGACATCACCATCCCCCATATCCCCAACCTAGATACCGAACACACCAAAGCCCTCGAAACAACCATCAGCACCTCGCTAACAAATTACACTCTCCTCCTCCTTTCTTCTTCGTCCATCCTCACCCCGCCAACCCGCACAATAATGATATCGGACCTCCACCGCCTTGCAGTCCTCCTTTACACAAACCGCACCGTTCACCACGTCACAGGTAGCGAGTACCACCACCGCCGCCTCATTCGTCAAGCCATACATCTCCTTAATCATATGGGTACATGTCAACATGCCTGGCCGCTATTCGTGGTAGCGTGTGAAGCAAATGATGATGAGCAGAGACTTGCAGTCATAGAGGTGTTTGAGAGGAGTGCGAGGGAGAAGAGGAGGAGGAGGAGTCATGTTGAGTTGATTAGGAGGCTGGTGGAGAGGGTCTGGGTACAGAGGGATTTGTTGATGGATGGGGAGGAGGGGGAGGGAAAGGTGGGGTATTTGAGAATATTGGATGCGGTGGTGAGGAGTGTTGAATTTATGCCGTTTTTTGCTTAAGAGATGAAAAAGAGACGATTATGAAGAACATAATTTTTGGTTAAAAACAAAAAACTTTCGCCTCTTTCAAGAGAATTTGACACTTCTAATTGTCGGTTGTTTTTGAAGATCCGTGAGTGGAAAACCTTGATGAGGGACGTTTGCTTTTGCTGAGGATGGGGCGCGTAAGGGCGCAGTGTGCGAAGTTGTTGCCGCTCCTCATATTCACTATCACTTGACCCCAAAAACATGACGACCATGCTCATACTGCACTAGTTCTCATTTCATTTTACAGTGACAGCATTCTCAACTCCCGTTTTGATTTTGGAGAGATTTACCTAACACTGATCAAGCAATCCACTTCGTCGTTCCTGGACTCATACGCTTATTCAATCGTCTATAATGTAACGTCAAACCAAAACTCAGCACGGCACCCAAAACCAAAAATCCCGCATTAGCACCATGTCCAAACCTATATGTTGGGCGGTCACGCGTGCGATAAATCCAAACACCAATGATTTGTCCAGGGCCGGTGAACGCGATGTTGAGACCTGACGCGAGTGAGCCTGCGGTGGTGGAGCGGACGTTGTCGGATACCCACGCGCAAAGCGCTGGCAGTCCGGCAAAAACGCCGCAGGTTGAAATAATGAGACAGATGTAGCGCGCGATGTAGGATGTGGCCGGGAGAACGGCTTGTACTGTGAATGAGATGGCGCCGATTGTAAATGCTGTACCGGCGACCAGACCGCGGGTTCGCTTACGGTCGGAGTAGATGGCTGCCGCGAAGGTTACGACGTAGGCACAGGCATCTAGCGAGAGGCTTATTAGCAATAAGGTGATAAAGAGGAGATGTTGTGTTGCCTACATGGAGGAACAGTGAACAACTGTGCCTGAAGGTCGCGGTAACCGAGACCAGCGACGATGAGAGGGGAGAAGAGTGACAAGGACGAAACTCCTACACCGAGAGCAAGGTATGCCAGGTAGTGGAACCAAAGACGGTAGTCTTTCAGTGTCTCCTTCGCGTCTTTCCAGCTGAGCTTCTCTTCTCTATTCAAGGTCTTAATAGCAGCTTCATCGAAGGATCACAAAGTAAACATACCCTTTGGAGCAGTTGACCCCCATTCTCAAGATTTGAACTCGCTTCTCTTCGGCAGTCAGCCATGAGGCAGTCTCCGGATATGATGGCATGAAGAAGAACACAAAAATGCCGAGGATAACTGATGGGATTCCTTCCAGGATGAAAAGCCAGCGCCATCCTTCCAACCCACCGGCCATATTCATGTGTCCAACACCATAGGCAATGGCACTGATTGAAAGTTAGCTTGCGCGATCAATACAAGTTTTTATCTACGAACCCGCCAAAAGCACCAGCAAGTGTCGCGCTACACAAGAATCCTGCAATCCGGGTGGCTCTTTCTTCTGGCTTATACCAAAAGCTTAGATAGAAAATCATGCCTGGAAAGACGCCCGCTTCGGATGCTCCGAGAAAGAAGCGTAGTGAAGTAACAGTCGCAAAGTTTTGTGATCCACCGAGACCTGCGCAAATAGCACCAAATGCAACGATGAGAAATCCAAGCCATCTACAGTATGTGAGTGAATGGACACGAGGGATGATTGCAGTGAAAAACATACTTTGGAGGAGAGAAGACCTTCATGGCAAGGTTGCTAGGAGCTTCAAATACGGAATAAGCAACCAAGAAAGCCATTAATGCAACCGTGTATTCGTAGGTTGTCATTTTGGTACTTGTGAGGAGATCATGGCCGGTTGAAGAATTCAAGATTCTTGCATTTCCTGTTTATACAATTAGAACCTCTGACATAGAAAGAAATGGATCTCACCATACCGATGTTCGATCGATCCAAGTAACAAAGAAGATAAATGAGCGCAGTGAAAGGCATGAGCCGCATGTCGATCTTTCGGACAATCCTGCGGGTGTCATACTGTAAGCGAAGGTCCAATATCCGGAGTAGTGCAAGCATACCTTCGCTCAATCTCACGATCAATAGGAGACTCTTCAACGACTTCTTCGTCGCCCTTCTCGATCTCAGTAAAGGAAGTTTGATTATCATCATTTGCCGACATTTTTGCGGACATGTTGAAAACCAGTGTGTTGGCGATGATTGTTTTTCGTGAATAAGCGAATAGATGCTCTGTGGATCTTCTCACTTTGTCGACACTCTACCGGAATCCGGTTTGTTTATATAATTGAAGAGGCCATTTCCTGGAAATGATTGAAGGATGCAAATGAGGTACAGGGTATTGACAGGACGTCAAGGGAGCGGGTCGCGAAAGCTGGGGAAAGAAGGCAATGGTGGGGCAAAAATCGTTGAGAAGCGACGTGGGGTCGTCTCTCCCTAGTGCCATGTTATTTGCGAACTTCCGATTTCCGATATGCGAATCTAGTAATCACTAATGAGAAGTTGTGATCTGATTTCTCCTACTTGTGAAGAACTTTGAGCGGCCCAGTAGTATGGTTGCTCGCGCACCGTTACCCCGGATCCGGAATTCATTCTTTGTTGACGCTGTCTTGGACTAAACTCTCGTTGCAAAAGCCTTCTGACCTGATAAGAAAATGTCATCACGTATCAATCGTCCCATGCCAAGAAAACTTGATTTACATTTCCTGGAGGAAAATAGGGAAGGTCGGGGAAAGATGGGGAGAGGTGGGGAGAACTGGAGAAGGATCCGGGAACCGAACAGTGGGAGGTGGGATTTCTGGGCTTCCAAGGCTCAGTCAGACATCGTTGTTTGGTAACTCCTTGGATCCTTTCAATAGCAGCAGACTAAGGACATGGCCTGCAAATATTTCAAACTTTGATGACAAGGCTTCAGCAGTTTTCGATGTGTTCAAAGAATCAGAAAAGTCAGTCATGAGCGAGCGAGTTGATAGTTTTGATTATTTTCAAATTATGGTGAAGTGACACCCAAACAACTCCAGTGAAAGGTACTTCCCATCTATTCTGCTCTTTCCTTTGATTTGTCTTTTGACCAGCTCTTCTAGGAGAAATCCCACTCGAGTAGCATTCTGCGATCTGGTTCGTCGTTTTGCAGGTCGGTGTTGATCGGTCTCCTCGGGTACATCCGATGCACCAGATGCATTGCCATTACCCTCTCCCAAAGCCTTGATATGTCCAATTGCCCAATTTTGTTGTTGTTCGTTAGGCGTCTCGCATCCGAAAAGGAAAATTGGCCAAAGTAGTCCAGGATGAATTAAACCTGGCTTAGCAGTCGTAGCCGCAGCTGACGATGTTTCCGAATCCTCTTCCCCCGTGCATTTCCTCAAATTGTACCACATCTCGTCTATAGCCTGCTTGGCATTGTCGGAATGTGGCAAATCCCACCATGAAACGCGATGAATGTATAGAAAATGACACCAAAAGCTGGCCGCATAAACACTGAACAGAATCTCCAGATCCCGAGCAATTTCCTTGGGCAAAATATCAGCAAGTTGAGTCGCACTCATATCCATGATTTGTGGGCGTTGCGTCCACAACTTTTTCAGCTCTGTTTCGAGTTCTCTGCACTTCATGATGACTTCGAATTCATCCTCCACCGTTCCTCGTCGTCTATGATGCCGGTCATGCGAGCCTATGCGACGACTGAAGCTTTGTGAAACAAAGTGAAACTCCGAGGCTGGCTGTACAATAGCATTGAAAATTTCTGATTTGATTCTAGCAACATTGGGTGCAGTTGTTCTCTGTGCTAGAGTGGAATTCCCACTTCTTAGTCTCGATGGTCTATTCGATTGCCCTAGCTCCTCCGTAGATGCGCGAGTTGAGTGATGTGTATTCGTTTTATCATCAATGTCGAAGGAATCAGCGTCAGCTCCTCTTCTGCTATCGATTGACCGGTAGTTGAGAACTATCTCAATCGATGGCGGGGAAAGTAGCTGCCTTCCGCCCAGATGGGACGCTCTCGCATCAAGAGAATTGAGCCAGTGCAGCAGCCGTTCCGATTTGGGGCACCAATCCTTCCCAACTGTCACAACCCATTCCGCCGTTTCGACAGGAAACGTTGATCTTGGAACATCTCGATCATCACAAAGTATCTACCACATCATTAGCAAGAGTGAAACAGGCGGCGTATTTCTTACCTCGAACCAAGCTAGAAGAAAGATAGCTACAAGCAAGTGATCAAAGTTTGACTCGTTAGGAGCCACTCTGGTTGTCTTCTGTAGTTCCTTGCAAGCCTGCGTCTGAAGAGCGAATGCAAGATTCCAGTCCTCATTTTCCCCTTTTGATGGGCTCTCTTGAATATAGAATAAACGTGTGAGAGCTAACAACGCTTTCATGGTTGCGTCGTGTTTAGATGCGACTCGTAAGAAATGCCGATGCATTGAATACCATTCAAACGAGTCTATTGGTATCAAGGAGGCTGGAAGGCGAACATGGCTTTTGAAGTACGATAGAAGTGCTGCGGTGCCTTCACTGCCCGACTTTGGAGATGGTTCTGATGATGCGTCGTTGGTGATGGCATGGTTGAAATTTAAACTTCTGTGATTCTGTCCAGTATCCAGTGGTACTTCGGGGCACGGAGGAGGTCGAGTTAGCAGCTCTCTGTGACCATACGCAGGTCCATTTTCCATCAAAAATGCATTTTCGATGGTCTGATTGAAGCCCCGTTCGTTGGAGAATGCAAAAGTGGGGAATGTGGTTGTGATGGGCAGATTGAAGAAGTTGTCGTACCCTGATGCAAAGACAGAAACAGCATCCGGACTGCTGTACGCGAAGGCATCCAGAGAATTTCCGCCCATTTCATGTAAGTTGAATTGGCTTCCATCAATGTTCTGACGTGTCTGAAGCTCTTGGTGGTAGTTTTGCTCAACATCTACAGTCGACACCATTGCTCTTGCTGGCGATTGATCCTTCTCGGTTGAGTCGGTTGTCGGAAAAGCCATCGCATAATCATTCATTATCGGAAGAGAAACTCCCATTGAACCTTCGGAAGCCGGTATTGCTACAAATTCTGTATTATTCTCAGCCGGCTGGGTAATAATGCCGACTGGCGGAGCTGTTGCGACATTGGCAGTTCTTTCAGGTGATGTTGAGACATTTGTACCTCGTCGACGGCGTGGAAGCACTGGGAGATACTCGCAACTCAGCGTCATGCGCTCACAATTTCCACAGACCGGTCGCCTCTGATCACACCTGACGCGTCGTTGCTTGCATCGTACACATCCATTACGGCTTCGAGGGGCAGACCGACCAAGTGAGGTTTCTCTACCAGCTGCCGACGACATCGAATCCGTAAATGCGTCGCATATCAATGTTTTGCTCGGAAAATTCAAGGGATTGGGGTCCCGTACTTGAAGGTGTGGGGAAGCGGGGAAGGAGTTGTACTCGTTTCTCCTCGAGTCATGTAATCTTATGTTCATAATTGCTAGGCTCAATATAAACTAGCTGGTCTTAGTTCGAATCCTACGAGATCCCACTCTCCAACAAACCGATTTCGTAGTAGATGAGCACTTCGGAAATAATGCTTCGGGTTCTCTCATTGACTCTTTCTAGCAGTGTGAGTTAAGGTCATTAACGAATGTATACATCTATTCCATATCACCAGTAATGCCCTCACTCTGATCGTCAATGCGTCATTCTGTTATTCGTTAAGCTAAATTAGACAGATACTCGCTGCACAAAAAGAACCCTACAATCTCGCTCTCTCCTTGAATATTTCCTCATCAATTACCCACGGCAATTTTGCAGCGGCCCAAGATGAGCTACCAGTGCCTCTCGCTTTGACGGACTCCCAATCGGCTTTGCTAATACTTCGAGCCTCCAAAGCTGGGTTATACCCAAGTCTAACACGCCCATCATCACCTGAATGTATTTCCTTAGGTTGAGGAGCAGCTTTTCCATCTGCTCTTGTATAAAGTGTGACTACAGTCGCACCTCCCAGGCCCATGTTATGCGACAGGCAGTATCTGGTGTTTGTCACCGATCGATTCTCTGCCCATCCACGAAGATGCCAGACTGATATTGTATAAGTATATGGATACATAAAATTTGAAAACATTATGGAACGTACCCAATTCTGCTGCTTGTGCAAGTCCTGTTGCACCGAGCGGGTGACCTTTTGAGATCAATCCACCACTTGGATTCACGATCCATCTCTTTGCATTTGCTGCAGCACCTGGTTTTTCATACGTGATGCCGCCATCTTCTATCAACTTCCATGCTTTACCCTCCTCAGCAAGCCCCAGGCCTTCCAGCGCACACATTTGGTTTGTGGTAAAACAGTCGTGCAGCTCGACTACCGATACATCCTTGGGAGTAATGTTGGCTTGGCTCAGTGCCTTCTTGGCCGCAATGCGTGTCATATTTGATCCGATCAATTCTATTGAGCTTGGCGGCTCGAACAAAATGGGTGTATCAGTCGCGAGTGCTTGTCCAGCTATCTTCACTGCTGAGCTCAAGAGGTGAGGGTGGGAGCGTAGAAATTTCTCGGATACGATGACTGCCGCTGCTGCTCCGGTCTGTTCAATATCAGAAACTGTAAAACAAATACAAGTAATGCGACAGGCTTACCGAAGATGGACAGCACTGAAGTCTTGTTATATCTCCAGTGATATTTGGGCTGTTCAGAACATCGTTCGCAGAGACTGGCTTCGTAAGCTGACTATATGGGTTGTTCACACCATGCGTGCGATTGATTGAAGTAATCATAGCGAAATGATCATTCTTTGCGCCGTCAGATCCATATAGATCGAGATACTCAGCCTGCGCATTGGCGTACAGTTGTGGTGTCCATCCTGGCGACTTTTTATTCTTGGATGCCTCTGGAATCTTTGTCTTTGACAAGTCAAGGATACGGGAGAGAGGGTTTGTTCGATCGCTGAATATCTGTGGTAACGCACCAGGATACATCTTGTCAAATCCGATCACCAAAACACAATCGGCATTCCCCGCTTGAATGGCTTGATTCGCAAGAAATATTCCTGAACTACCTGAGCTGCAGTAGTTGTTGACATTGCAAATTGGAATGCCTGTCATGCCAAGGGAATAGAATACTCGCTGTGCGCATGTTGAGTCCCCAAATACATAACAGCCAACACCCTGGTCAACAACATCGTAAGTCAGGCCGGCATCAAGAAGCGCTTTCACACCTGCTTCCACGGCCAGATCAAGATAGTCGGAGCCTGGATTTCTTGCTGAGTTTGCTGAAGATTTGGGAGACCGGAATGGGGTCATGCCCACGCCAGCGATATATGTTGAGGGGGCCATTCTCGCACTTTGGAAACAATAAATGAAGTGGTGTTGGAAGCAGAGAATTTTTTGAATCCGTTGTATCAACGGGCAGAAGGCATGTTAAGATAGATAAAATACCGAGGCAAGGAGGCTCTGCCACATTCCGTCTCCGTGCTCTGCATGGCGATTGATCGCTAGACTTTAGTCACAAGAATCGAGCATGCTCTATATCATTCAAGGTACACCCGACTCGATTGAGGTGCAGTTCCATCGGATTTCGCATCTGGGGTAGGGAGCTTGATGCGGGGTCTAGCTAACGTCTTTCGGTTTCCCGAGTTGCGAGGTGCATTGTTTACATTTCTTGGCCGAGATGGTTCGGAACAGCCGAGAGTGGGTTGTTTTTGTCCCACAACTGCCTTCATAGATTACAAAGGATGGGGTAAGTAGAACCACGTGTTTTTGTTAAACTTGTCACTAAGGAGAACTGCCAGAGGACTCTAGGATTATGGAAGTGTGTGTATTGATTCTACGAAGTTTTGAAAGTCCTGCTATCAATGATATCAAAGACGGCTTGGCATCCTTGTTGCTCCATCAATTCTAACTACAGTGCCATTCATCATCGGATTTGAGATCATATGCAATACGAGATCCGCAAATTCATCAGCTTTTCCAGGACGAGCAGGAAACTCCATAACTTTTTCCAAGCTCATACGAGCTTTCTCAGGCATTCCCTTTGTCATCGAGGTCTCAAATAAACCTGGCGATATAGCAACACATCGAATACCATGCTCTGCCAGATCCCGTGCCATCGGTAACTGAATAGAAGCAATGGCTCCTTTAGTAGCACTGTATGCGACTTGCCCAGCTTGTCCATCGAATGCTGCAGCAGAAGCCACAGTTACGATAACACCCCGCTCACCATTCTCGTCTGATTCTTGGAGAGCCATGTGAGGCAGCGTCTGAGAGATGACATCTATTGTCCCAAACAAATTCACTTCAACAACCTTTTTGAATAGATCCATTGATAATGGTTTATTCCCTTTCCCCAAGATCTCGTTGAAGGTTAGCATTGTTTTATATTTCGAGGCTGGAGAGTCCTACCTTCGCTGGACCGAGAATGCCTGCACAGCACACAACCGCAGCTATCGAAGATCGAGTGGTCTTTGACCACTCTAGAATCGCATTGAGAGAAGTATTGATATGCTCAGACTTTGTGACATCTGTTGCAAAGAACTTCACTTTTGGACCAAGAAATTTAATCTCGTCGTTGATAGTACCAAGATCTAAAACTGCTACGAGCGCACCACCTGCGACCAATTTCTTCACAGTGGCGAGCCCCAGTCCTGAAGAACTAAAAAAACCCCGTCAGTTTCGAAAGTGTTATGATGGGGGTTATCTACCCTCCAGTGACGATACAAAGTCTATTTGTGGTCTTCATTGTGTGTAAATGCTCACAAGCTGCGATTTGGTCAGGTTATCGGTAGATCCTTTCTGTAGAGTTCTCTTTAAAGCAAAGATATCTTAGAATAGTTTGAAGTAATTTGATACTGAAATGTTCAACTAGAATCATGAGTTTGTGAGATCCGAAGAACTGGATGCTCTTATCGCGATCGCATATGTTCTCGGTTACTTACTAAATGCCGGATTCTTGATGCTAATTACAGCTGCAACTCACCTGCTGGCTAAGATGTGGATCTCGCCTATGCAACTTTGCCTATCGAATTCAGGTTGAAAAGCTCGGCTTAAAGGTTGAGATCTAAGACAAGAACTTCTCCTGCATTCTTTCCCAGACGTAAGATCTTACAATAGACAAGACAAATTATGCGAGACCCGAGTTGCGATGTGTGGCTGTGATGCGGGCTGGGGAATCATCCGAGCTGTTCCCCGCGCCCCAAGATTGACATTACGTTCAATAACGCGAGACTTTTTGGACCACGATGTAAATATTTCTGAGCAAGAAAACTTGCTGAAACTCTTTAAAGATTGTCCTTCGATATCTCAGTGATCGTTCTATCCAAAAAAAAATCATTCATCTTCTCGAACATCACATCCGTTAACACCAAAACTGTTAACAAAAATTCTTATATCTCTATATCACGACCAACAGAGTGTTCTAACCAGCACGAGCAGGCCAGCTCAACAAAATCTTCCACCATGTCACACCTCGAAAGTTCCAGATCTGAGATGGTAGCCATGACAACAGCCGCAGGAGAATCTGGATCAATTGTTCACGGCCCCTCACAACCTCGACCCATCGACAAAGTTTTCGGCAAACTCCTTCGTGAACAAGTAAACTTCAATCCAAACGCTCTTCTTGTTGCTTCAGATCACCAGAACCTCCGCTTGACATACGGACAAATCGAAAAACGCAGTGATGATTTAGCACGAGGACTCATGTGCAATGGTGTGAAGAAAGGCGACGTCGTGGCGATCCTGATGGGTAACCGGACGGAGTATGTGGAGGTCTTTTTCGCTTGTGCAAAAGTCGGAGCTTTGATTGCTCTTGCAAACTATGGATATAGTGAGGGCGAGCTTAAATCTGTTTTGTCTTCTTGCGGAGCATCTGCACTTGTTATGGTGCCAGGATTTGATCGATACGACTATTCAGAGTGGATTCCACGATTGAAAGATGGCATTGCAACGCTTCGAAATACTATACTTGTCAATGGGACCTCTGCACACGCTCTCGACTACGAGCATCTCATTTCGCAAGGCGCTGCATCGACAATTGATTTGGTTCAACACGGGAACGGCATTGAATCGGAAGAAATTCTCAACTTGCAATTCACAAGCGGTTCGACAGGAAACCCCAAAGCATCTGCATTAACTCATCATGGACTTTATAATGCTGGAAGATTCATTGGGGATACGATGTACTTGACACGCGAGGATAGAATCTGTACACCAGTCCCACTATTCCACAGCTTTGGCCTCATCATCGGCCTCGCCACAGCTGTTGCTCACGGCGCCTCCATTATTCTTCCAAGCGAGGTATTCGACAATGAAGCCACCCTCAGATCCGTTCAAAGAAACAGATGCACCGGAATCTACGGAGTAACGACAATGTTCATATCTGAGATGATGCACCCTAATTTCAAGAAGTACGACATGTCTTCTCTACGCTTTGCCATTGTCGCCGGGTCTGCAGTTCCCGAACCTCTTGTACGTCGTATATGGGATGCATTTGGAATCACACAAACCCATACTAACTGGGGACTCACCGAGTCGGCATCCATCTGCACAATGACCCGAAGTACAGATCCGCTCACCAAACGAACAACGACGTCTGGACGTCTCTTTCCAGGATTTTCGGCCAAGATTATAGATCCATCTACTAACAGGATCGTTCCGTTTGGTGCTCGTGGCGAAATTGTGCTTCGTGGTTATGGAATCCAGAAGGAGTACTATGGTAATGAGAAGAAGACGCGAGAAGCTCATCAGATCAGTTTAGAAGATGGCTTGGAGTGGTTTCATACTGGTGATGAGGGTTTGATCGATGCAGAAGGATACTTCTGTATCACTGGCAGAATCAAAGACATGGTTATTCGTGGAGGAGAGAATATCGCGCCTCTCGAGATTGAACAGCGTTTGGTTGAGCACCCGGCTGTTGCCCAAGTGTCTGTCATCGGTGTTCCGGATGAAAAGTACGGTGAACAGATTGCTGCGTTCCTTGAATACAGCGGCAGTGGTGATATTCCTCAAGATGAAGAACTCAGGGCGTGGGTGAGAGAGACATTGGCACGGTTCAAGCAACCGAAATACATCTGGTGGTTGGGTAGTCGAGAGGAGTTTTTGGTGTGGCCAAAGACACAGAGTGGGAAGTTGAGGAAACCAGACTTAAGGATCATAGGGAATAAGATTCTTGCGCGGAAGGCGGAAATAGGACAGATCTCGGCGAAGTTGTAGGGGAAATGAAGAAGGTCAGATAGCCAAGGGGCTCATAGCTTGGAGCTAGGAATTCAAAATATTTCACCATTTGTTGGCCCTGAGTCATTTGTGTGCTATCAGTTGAATACTAAAAGTGCTCTCCAAATTATTTTGACATCAGAGCCTCCAAAGATCATCCCGTATGTTCTCGGGCCTCAATCAACATTCTGGGTCACAAGTCTTCCATTTCTTCTTCAAATCTCAATTTACAACTTGCAAGTAAGTGACTTTAACACATCCGCAGTATTTCCGGCTTCCTCCTTAACCAATTTTATTACATCCTTAAATCTATCAAATTTTAGCAATCATAACACTCAAAACATTTCAAGACTAGTTTCTCACCCAGGAACCGCAGCATCCCCCATGCACATATACAACCAACTCTCCGAAGTTGTAACAACCGCACCCGCATCTCTCAATCTCCTCAATGCAATCGCAATCTCCTGCGAGTTCGTACTCGACACTCCATCAGCAATAATGTAAACATTATGTCCATCCGCAAGCAAATCAAGCGCTGTCTGCGTGACGCATATCTGTGTTTCTATCCCTACGATCGCCACGTCATATACTTCACCAGTAGAGAAGTGTCGTGAGATCTGGGGAATCCACATTGAAAATGCAGTTTTATCGACATGTTCCATGGCGTGTGGAATTTGGATTTCTTGGACGAGTGGGCCTAATTGTGCTCGGTTTTGCGTTGTTGCGTAGATGGGGATGGAAAGGATTGTGGAGGCGCGGATGAGTTTGTTCGTTGTTAGGATTCTTGTATAAGTTGTCAATAACAATAGCTGAGGTTCGGGATCCTTTTTGTTACAATTTGTCAAAATTCCAAATTGGCTTTCGAAATTTCTCTTGCAAATCGCAAATGCTGTTTGCATTTCAGTAGCGAACCTAAACAAAAACCAAAAGGAAAGAGGCCATACAACAAGACAGGTTGTCCTAATAATCATCAGCATCAAATCTACAATTTTAAGTCGTGTGGATGCCACTTACTGAGACGCATGTTTACAGGCCTTTTATGAATCTCCTGTCGAAAGTCTTTGGCTGAGAAGTAAAGGTTGATGGCGTCTTGAAGTTTCGATTGATGTCTTTGGAGAACAATACCGTCAATCAGAATTTGCAGTGAAAATTCCTTACAGATGTTCTCTCTACAGCAGAGTGCACAAATCTAATCATCTGTTCAATACATTAGCACGAAATTGAAGGTTAGCTTTCTCCGTCATCTGTTGGCCGTCCCATTGACCTACCTACGCTTGGGCAGGCTCATAGCACAACAAGTAACCCACTCGCCTCTTGTTACAATTAGCCGACCAAGAATCTCATTACCTGAGTAAGTTAAGAACTTCAATATTTTGATCGTTCATTCGGCAAGTGCTTCCGAGGTGGAAATCTTGGAAGGCGAGTCTACACTCCCGCATGATTTCCGTCATGCGAGAGCCGACACGCGAGCAACCATAACTCCACACCCAATCATGTCTTGGTACTGTAAGATCCTACAATCTAGTATTCTACTCTTTCGCGAGCAGGAAATACGAAGCACATATTTTCAGCATTACTCACATGACCTGATACTCGTGAATAGAATACCGCTTTTGTAAAATAGCCTCGCAGGCTACTTAGATTTCAGATTTGAGATTTGTTTGTCAACAAACCATGCGGTTGAGATCCGAGTTCTGGACTTTATAATGAATATGGTATCTGCTATTTCTTCTCTCATATTCTGAACTTGAAGGGTTTAAGTAGAAATCAAAAACCAAGCTGGTGTTCTGTATGAAGTATACACAAATATATCTTCCGCAAAACTACCGCCATATACAAGTGAAGTTGACGGTTCTACTTTTGAAACAATTCTCCAGAACAGTTTAAAGGAGAGATTGATCAACCATGGAACACGAGTGCGAATATACATTTCAATCACGCTGTGAAGACCAGCACGCCACACCTCCCACAATGGAAATTCCAAATCTATCGTCACCGTCACCGTCACCGTCCCCCTCAGACTCAATATCACTATCAACAGCTCTGTTGCCATTGTCACAAAACCAAACACAAATTGACAATAACCTCCTCTACCGACCACTGTCACCTTCTCTCTCTCCCTCTCTCTCGACAATCGCTCTTTCAGAACTGATCCCAAGTTCATTCTCAAATTCGAAGTCAAATACACTCACAAATTCACCCTCAAACTCAAAACCAAAAGTCACCATCGCCTCTCCTCCACACATCACCACCTTCCCTTCACACCACCATCATTCACACAACCAACAACATACACCACCCCCTCTAGAATATCCTCAAAATCAGACCCCACTCACGCCTTTCACTCCCACTCCCACCATCACCACCACCATCACCACTCTCACTCCTACCACCTCTCACACTCCGACTACCAACTCTCCCAACCCCACCGAGACCATCCGCAAACGTGCCCGCAAAGCCTGTACTCACTGCAACACCCGCCGCGTCCGCTGCGATGCCTTATCCCACGGCATGCCATGTTCAAGTTGTAAATACTTTGATTTATCATGTGAGATTCTTCCTGGAAGACGGAGGGGGATGGGTTTAGGACTTGGTCAGTGAGTTTCTTTCTTTTTTCCTTTTTTTTCTTTTTTAATTTTTTGAGAGAGCTGTGAGGGTGGAGGTTGAGGTTGAGGTTGAGGGAGTTGTTTAGGCACCGATGATTTTCTGATCTGACGTCTGGGCTGGTTTAGGAAACGAAGAAGAAAGGCAATGTCTCATATCCCGATTAGGATTGAAATGGCCCCAGTCAATATGCAATGCCGAGAAGATTTGGTGGAAAAAAGAAGTCCTAACTCAGAACGAAGTGTAAGTTCGAGTTCAAACCTAGGAGATGATGAGCAAATTGTAAAGTGGAAGTGCATTGCAGCCATCATGTCAAACGAGGAAAGAAAGGAAGAAAAAGAGGATGATGTTATCTGTGTGAGGACTAACCTTACTACGTCGGGTGATGATGGGAAGGAGTCTTCTTGTATGTATGCTGATTTACTCCTGTATTTGTCGTGTGGTGTCTTACCGGAGTATTTGAGTTCAGGAGACTTGGGAGGGTAGGCAATCAATAAATGCTCTGTGGTTATTGAGAAATTGCATGGGAAGAGTGAAGACTTCAAAAAAAAAGGCAGTGCGTGAGCATCATGCAAAACATATACAATAACTACCTGTCTACCTAAGTATCTATGTATACACCAGCTTCTTCTTCTTTCTTCTTCCCTTTTCATTTCCGTTTTTTATCAACACACACTCTCTTCTCTACACAACCACGGGACCAGGAACACCACCCTGTGTCTTCCCAATCTCCTCTCTCATCTCCCTCTTAATCCTCGTCACCGTGCCCACACCACCATATATCAACGCCGTATAAACCTGCGCCACACTCGCACCCGCATTCAAAATTTCCAACGCCTGTTTTCCATTCGTGATACCCCCCGTCGCGAAGATAACTTTCTGCTCGCTCTTGGCGGTTGTGCGATCTTTGACCGCTGAGACGATCGAGTCCTTGGTTGATGCTAAAGTGGATGTGATTGATGAAGCCACGGATTCAGATTCAGTGTTGTTCTTCTTTGAATCTTGTTCTTGGGAAGGAGCAGGAGAAGGAGGAGGAGGACCCTGATCCAACAACTTCCGATACCTTTTCACCAACCCTAATGTTCTCTCAAACATATGCGGTCCGGAAAGTCCCCCGGTCTCCTTCAAAATCTGCTTTTCCTGTTCCGTAACCATACTTCCCTCTGGCAACACTCTCCTATTAGTCGTATTCCCAACAATCACCCCATCAACACCACTCTTCCAAATCGCCTCCACAATCCCCTCAATCTGCTCATCAGAATCCTCGTCAGGGGACACTTTCACCATAACCCTCGGACTCCCAGCATTTCCTCTCTTCACGCTTTTCGCAGCGCCCACCACCCCCTCCAAAATCATGGTCAACGGTTCCGTCGCCTGCAACGATCTCAACCCAGGCGTGTTAGGACTACTAACATTAACGACCAACACATCCGCATACTTCGCCAGCCTCTCAACGCAATATACATAGTCCCTCTTGACAGCCTCGATATCTCCATCTCTCGTCTCCTTATTCTTCGCAACCTGCACGAGCAATAGTTTCCCATCCTGCAGACTCCCAGGTGGCACGCCCGCTGCGCCATCAAGCACGATTTCCTCGCCATCGTCACCATACCCTTTTGCTTTTGCGAATAATCTCACACGCTCACGCAGTCGTCTCGCCATGTCATCCGCACCAAGAGAATTCAATCCGTACCGATTGATGAGAGAATTCTGACCCGGCAGTCTAAAAACCCTCGGTTTCGGATTTCCCTCCTGCGGCTTCGGCACCACGCCACCAACCTCTACAATCGCGGGGCCAAACGCAAACAAAGCATCTGGAATCTCAGCTAATTTGTCAATTCCGGCAGACGTGCCAATTGGATTTTGCAATTTATGCCCATATACCTCGACACTGATATCAGTCTGTTCTTTCGAGCTGCGCAGAGGTCGCTCGCGCGGGTTGAGTCCGAATTGATATAGGGTTTTGAGCATGCGTGTGCCGAAATGATGCGCTTCTTCTGCGTCGGGGTAGAGGTATCGAATCGCGGGCACGACAAGCCACTGGTGGATGGATGCTCGTGTGTCTGTTACGTAGAGGTATCCAAATGCGAGGACGAGAGTGATGGAGGTGCCGTAGAGGAGATTTTTGAGTCTTGTGGCGAGGGAGCGTGCATCTGCTGCCGCTGCTTCAGTTGAGGTTGAGGTCGAGGCATTGCGGCGGGCAGAATTGAAGAAGTTGGAGGTGGTGGTGGTGGGGGAGTTGCGGGCAATTGGTCGTAATTGAGGGGTGCGGAGGAGGTGGATTTGCGTTCTACGTGCGCGGAGCAGACGCAGGGAGTGCGAGAGATGTGACATCCTGAATCGAGCACCCGATCCAAGGTGGTGAGGTTGTTCAATTGAGCTGGAGAGTTCGCGGGAGGTTTTGAGTTGATGAGCTACCACGCCAAGGCTAGTGGATGTCCTCAACTTTCCGAGTGTGCACGGGCCTGGACTTCGATTGTTGATGGTCACATTTCGCATGTCGCGTTATTTCACTATTTCCACGATGGCAAATAGTGTTCATATTCCTGATCTCACCTTTACATATATTGACACGCTATACTGTTGACCAAGAGGTTTTACACTTTTTGAATCTCCAAAGCCAAAGGGTTAGCTAAAGGTTTTCTCTATTTGGACTCACAACCGAGAAAGTCCACGAGAATCTACGAACGCAACTCGAATTGATCATCCTTTTCAAGAAAATGCCAAATACAAAATACTTCAAGAAAAATGTCAATGTCAAACTTTAGCGCTTTTAATCCAAGCATGGATGAGCTGGTGGAAGAGGAGGAGAGAGTATCTTACCAGGTGCCGCACACACTGTACGATTAATATTGCTGTATTCCAAGCTAAGCGAGCACATTCGGAACAAATTCACATCAAGAATAGACAGCCACTTGAGACAGAGTTTTCTATGATACCATGTCGTGAGACAATCCCACTTTCTACCTACCTAGAATACAGAGCCCTTCCCGAATCCCCTTCCAAAACCCATCCAGAATACCTACAAACAAAAAAGAAACCATCTACAACATTCTTAAAACATATCAAACAAACAGATTACCTCCCACCCATATGCAAATCCATCAAAAAAATGAAATGAAGCAAGAAGAAGAACAAGCCATCTAAACAGTACAAACACCCACACCCATATTCTCTGCCCTCATATTCTCCAATCTTTGGATTTGAACACCTTCACTGCCGCCGCTGAAGGGACATCCACCATTGCCACCATGACCAGCCGCGACAACAGGATCAAAACCCCGGCGACATCCACCTTCGTCGTTCACTCTCCCACCACGGTTCCCTACGACCTCCACACCCAGTGCCCCTCCCATAATACTATCATCATCAAAAACACATACCCTCCTCGCCCTCGAACCATCCAACAACCTTCCACCCAAGACCTCTTCCTCCACCCACCTAGTCCAAACACAATACCTCCTCAATAACACCCCTTCCACATCTCTATGCAACGAAACCAACCACCCCGCCGTCGCCGCTCTCCCGATCTCCTTAACTGGACAGGTGGCGCGGGGCATAGCTTCCATGGCAGCGACAGGGTTCATGATCAGTTGGAGAGCGACGAAGTGGGCTTGTAGGATTTTGAAGGTTTGCACTGAGGGGGAGGTGGGTGAGGTGAAAGTGTGGAATTCGGTGGGGGTCATTTGCATGGCGAAGAGGGCGTAGATTTGGCGAAGTTTGAGGTAAGCTGTTGTTGGTTAGTTAGTCACAGATTCGAGAGGTGTGGGTTTTGTTGAAGGGCTTTTTGAATGCGAGAGGGGAAGGGGAGGAGGAATTTACCGTGTGAAGACGAGACAACAAGTGAACTCGCTGTCTCCACCAAAGCTGCATGAACCCTTCTTTCTAACTTCGTACTACACAGCCGTGCGCAAATTTCTAGACTCCTGACTGCACCGAGAATAACTTCTTCCTGGATAGACGGCGCATCGTTGATTATCCCCTCACTCTCCTTTGATGGATCCCCTTCCTTCGCTGGAGGTTGTGCGACGTTGAGATTGCTAAACACGATTTTCAAATGCTGCTTCACCATCTGACCACCTACTACGATTCCACCTCTAATAAATGTCATGTACTCCACCAAGCCATCGCTAATAAAAGTGGATTGAAACAATAGCGAGAAAATAGCAGCGAGCATGGCATTTCCTTCCTCGACGGTATTAACACCCCGTTGAATAGCACTATTAAGCGCAGTGATTGATTTCGAGCGGTGATACAGAGACGTATTCCGTAATCCTTGAGTATTGGTATTTGGATTCGTATCGCTCACAGACAGCTCCGAAGCAGAAAGAGCAAGCATGGAGTGGATTAAATAATCGTACTCCGAAGCCAACGAGGGTATTTCATGCGTCCAGATTGAATCATTACCACTTGGATGGCGAGGATAAGCGCGCTGTATGAAATGATTGAACAGCCTCATATCTTCCATCGTAAAGACGGGTGGGGCATCATGGAGTTGTATCGACCTTGGCGGTATCGAAAGGATGGGTTCAAGCGGCTGAAACGCTTGTTGTGATTGAACATTATTATTAGCGATGTTGGTAACGGTACCGGCTTTCTTGGTCCGGGGCCTGGTGGTAGTGATGGTTGGCCATTCACATTTGATGCCGCGATGTAAGCAGTAGTCGCAACTTGGTCTGTTCTCCTTGCCTATTTCATGTTAAAAATCACGTTTAAAGGTATGGGCAAGGGGAACGGGGCTCACATTTTATCTTTTGACGCTTGCAAGTGTAACATGCCCCCCGGGACTTTTTATGTCCCTTTCTCCCAGTGCGATTAATCTTTTCATTTCCCTTCTCCTGAAGAAACGTAACGACTTGAGGTGATTGCTCTGGAGTTGTGACTGAGCCGGCAGGCGGGGAGGGTGATAGGGAGGAGGGTATGAAGATTGTATAAGGAGGGGAATGCTGCTGGTGAGCAATATCACCACTGCTGGTGGTGGAGGTTGGTGAAATTGACATCCCGGACACTCGACATTTCAAACGCAAGTTTAAGGGAAGGAAAGGAATGACATCGGATTAAGAGAGATCCTTGCTGTGAGATGGGAGTTGGACATCTGAGCTGATCACAGGAGGTTGACGAACTATCGGCGATCTTAGCCTAAAGAGGAAATAGTCCCGCGTGGAGGCTTATCACGTGCAGCTGTATCTATTCATCCGTCCAAATTCCCCTGAAAGATTACACGCTAATCTGAAACAATTGATAATACGAGTTAGCGTCGTACCATTTATGAGATAGAGCGTTCTCTTTCTGGAATCTAGAAAATGACTTTATTTCAATGTCAACTCTTCAGTATTGAATGCGATCTCTGACTCTCCTCCTTTCCCTTCCATACCACCCCCGCAAAAACAACAACGCCACACAGTCCGTATGGAAAAGTCCAATGAAGTCATCAAACACCTTCTTTCTCATCTCATCACATCACATTGACCTCCTTTTACCTCACTGTGTACATGGAAAACAAAAACGCGTAGAAAATTCATGGCACGGGCAATGCCATGTCTCAGACATTTCGAATCGGAACCACAGCTATCAATTTTAGGTGGAGAAACCAAAACATATTTTTACACCACCGGGGTAAGGAGTTATATTTTCGAATCAGGTGAGTCATTGAACCTGAAATATAATGCCTAAAGGTAGTGTGAATAATTGAATTCGTGTCTCCGCGCTCTGAGACATGTATTCCAAGGTTTCATTCGCAAGCTCGTGCTCGCTTGCTCGTTCGCTTCGAGGTAAAGTAACGGGAAAAATACAACAAACCGCCTAAATCCAACAGCGAAAGATATAAGAAACAAGGACGCCTAGAAATGCATGGTGTTATAAACTCTTGGTCGAACTCAACCTCTTTAGCTACTGGACATACGTGCATGGCAATCCAGCCAGATCTAAGTCCACGTCCACCCCCAAACCAACGGGATTGCCAGTCTACAGTATACGCAATAGTATACATAGACGAGGTTTTCAAAACAAGTTTCGAAAAGAGATGATGCCGTGTTCATCTTTCCATAAAGTGAGAGAAGAGTTTTAGAAATCAACAGCCCACCCGTTTTCCTGTAGGTACAGGTCGCAAGCTTCCTTCAAGGCGATATTTGGTCGGAGGTCTGCGGCCGTCATGGGCTCGCGTGTCAAAGGGTCGTTTTGGTTGGATTTGAGATGTTGCATGATGGTAGAGCGGTCGTATGAGTTTCCAGTTTTGGTCTATTTGGAGAGAGTTAGCTTTCATCACAAACTGTAGGTATTTAAGAATCCAGAAGGAGACAAAGAACAGGAAGAACAGAACTTACAACAACAGGATCAACCATAACATCAAAAGAAATCCCATCGATCAACCAATCCGGTGGAACCTTCCTCCTCCTCTCCTCCTCGCCATTGACCTTCGCCAACTCAAACGTACTCCTCAACAACGCAATCTTCTCCTCCCAATCCCTGTTTTCCTCCTCCCCATTTGTAAGCCCCTCCCTATCTCTCTCCCTCGCCAATAAGTCCTCCAATTCCGCTAAGAGTCCACTTGTACCCCTCATCCTCTCCTTCTCTCTCCTCTCCCAGTCCGCCTTCTTACACCTCAATACCAAATCCGTTATTGGTCCCAAACTCGCCTGACCTTTTGCGCCGTCCGCTACGCAGATGCGATGTGCCTCCTTTGCGTTCTGCAAGGCATTTGCTGTTTCGGAGAGAGCGGCTTGGGCTTGTGAAAGGTAATAGTATGCTTTCATGTTGTGTGGGAGGAGAGAGATGGATGTTTGTGAGTCGTCTATGACGGAGGGCCAGGAAGACAATTTGAGGAGGGCCATGGCACGGTTGGTATATAGTAGGGGGTTTGATTTATCGTGTGTGATTCTGCGATGGCAAATTGTTGTTAGTCTGTATTCTGCCTTCACTACCATTGCGTTGGGAGGGAAGAACGTACGCTTTAGTATAGTAGGATTCAGCACCGCTGTAATCCCCTCTTTTGAAGGATGCATTGCCCTTTTCTTTGTATTCCAGCGCTTTCGTGGGATCGTGCAGACCTTCTCCTGCCATGACGTGTCGTGTCGCGCGATTGTCCGATTATATCCCCACCTTGGCCGAGAAGCTGTCGATACTCGTCGTGAAGTTCGTAATTATGCGGTTCTTTTGGTGACCGGCGCAAAGAGGTTCAAATCGAGAGAGGAAGCAGGTTATTTACAGCGATGCAATGTCGAATTGAGGTCGAGATTGTCTTTGGTCCCGGTTCGCAAGCTTAGTATCGCAATATCTTTGCCGTTGTTGCTCTGGCAGAAGGATACGGCTTCTTCTCCAAACAAGGAGCGATTGTCTCTAATCAACAGCCAAATTTCTTTATTTTCGTTCTTGTTGCTCGTGTATTTTCCCGCACACTGCCCTTCCTACCCGGTGTGGCCAAAGTCGAGGATTGTCTAGCACAGCTGGAGCCCGAGGTTGACTGTGGTTCAGCCTTGCGTCAGCTGGATTAGCCCCACCTTAGATGTCTAAGGCTGTGGAATGATGTGATCTAAGGCGATGTCGCGGGAGAGACGAGGAAGTCGACGCGATAGCAGACGATAAGCAGTGTTTCGCGCCTGGTAGGATGCAAGATCAAAAGCAGAGAGTATGTGTTGCGTTTGGCGATTTGTGGTCAGCCTTCTGCGAAGGAGTTGGATTGGTAAGTGTTCGTTTTTGGAAGCTTCGAGAACGGGATAGGTGCGAAATCCAGCTCACACAACTTGGTGTACATAGTAAGGACGTGATTCATTCTCTTAGGTACCTTTTACTAGGTAGAATAATAGCTAAAATACTCTCTAATTTCACTTCCTGGGTAGATTTTCAACACAAGCATGATCGGAGGGTCAAGACGAGATCAAATGATGGTGACAATCGATGATTAGTCACGTGCAGCCATGCCTGGGCTCAAGACCGGATGCCAAGCCTCGATCGCAATATGATTTCCATCCTTCTTACAGCCGTCGGTGTTTAATGGCAGTTGTAAGCAAAAATCTCCATCGCATTGCGATTCAGTTTGTCAGAAAGACGGAAGAGATTAGATCAGATGTCGAGACATCGTCGACGTCAGGGTCTCCAAGAACTGCAGAGCTACAGGGCCATCTATTGGCTGTTGAGCGAGAATATGGAGATGCAGGCTCGGAGAAAGTTGCTTCACATTACTACGCAGCACAATGCCTTCTGCCAAGCTCTCTATCAACCTGCGAGTTCAACACAAGTATCGAGAATACATTCGACACCGAGTTCAAAACATCCGTTCGTAAAAACTTCCCAATGATTGTTAATCGAAAATGAGATGCTCCTCTTGTGCATCCATGTCGTGATGCCTCTCGCTGAGTATAAGAAGATGCGTTGGTCTCCTCCTTTGTCAATACCATATTAACTCTCACATCAACACAACACACTCTGACACAACAACACAACCAAGGCAGCTAGATCAATCGATCCGTCTTCTACCCATCAACATCTTCAACATTTTTACAAACCACACATCGCCACCTTTTCCACAAACCAAACTAAAAATGGTTTCCTGGGCTGTCACTGGTGCTACGCGAGGCATTGGCGTGAGTCTCCCTCTCGTCAACACTTCACCCCACAACACCAAATACTAATCCCATCATCTCCACAGTTCGAATTCGTCAATAATCTCGTAAGCTAAAACTTCCCTCGCCACCACTACTACCAATTTCCACAACAAAAGAACGAATCGGCTAACCACCCTTCCCCTCACCCACAGTCCGCCGATGCAAGCAACCAAGTCTTCGCCCTCATCCGCAGTCGCTCAACCGCCGGTCCTCTCGAGGAACTTGCTTCCACTCGCAAGAACATTCACATCATTGTGACTGACATCGTCGACCCAGAGAAATTGTCTGAGACAGCGGCTGAGATCTCGACAATCACTTCGGGTTCGCTCGATGTTTTGATTCTCAATGCTAGCTCGCCGGGTCCGGATACTAGTATTTTGACCCCAAGTGGATTGTATGTATCTAAATGCGGCTTGGTGATTGATGCTCGAGTGTACAAGATGCTGATATATTTGGATGTAGCATTGGCAAAGAAGCCGCTCTCGAGAACGAAATCAATGAGAACGTAAATTCCCCCACCTCTCCATCTCCATCCCCAGCACCTCCCACACACTCAAAACATTCTAACACACCCATCCCACCCCTTAGGTCAAACAAAACATCATCGGCAGCATCTTCGTAATCAATGCCTTCCTCCCTCTCATCCGGGCTGGCACCCAAAAGAAAATAATCTTCCTCACCAGCCAAAGCGCCGACATCGAGTTCACCCGTTTGACCGGTTTCCCAACACTAGTCGGTTACTCCGCTGCCAAAGCCGGCATGATGCTTGTCATCACGAAGTATGGTGCTGAGCTTGCTCACGAGGGGATCAAGACTCTCACGATCAGTCCAGGCTGGGCCAATACTGATGCTGGTGAGTTTTTTTCAACGCCCCTGAAATGTCCTGATAATTTTCCTTGCAAGCTGACTTTCCAACAGCAAAAGCAGTAACAGGCGACCCCGAAGTCCGCAAATTTGTCCTCGGCCTCTTCCGCAAACTCGACCCCAACGTCAACGGTCCCGCGCCAGTCGATCAGACTGTCAGCGATCTCGTCAAGGTCATTGATAATTTGACCCCTGAGCAGAGTGGAAAGTTCCTCACGCACAAGGGACAGAATATCTATGGGGAGAGTGGGAAGGAGGTTGATTGGTTCTCGAACTGATGGACTGGTCAATTGACTGATGGATGGATTATGGGATGAGTGAGAGAGGGATGGGACCAATGATGGAATGGAGCATTTGAGCAGATAGAATGGGAATGCAATCGTTTGAATAATTTCTCCGAGAAGAGATCGGACCAAGGGATGCTTAACGAGTGATGAACTAGTCGTTCAATTCCTAGTGCCTGTTGCCGAAGATATATGCTGTTCTTCCCAATAGAAATAATGCAATATATTCTAGGCGTCGTCCCAATTAGATGTGCAGAATCTAATGCACGATCTTCTTTAGCAACTCTGCTCATTCTTTTTTCTGCCTGACGTCTTGAGAGTGTTTTTGGCGTGGCCTCGTTGAGGAAGGTACCTTCTATTTGACGTTACACCTGAAATTCTAGGCACTGGTCTTCCCTCAATTATTGTTTTCTTTATTCTTTCGCACTAGCGAATGATCCTTTTCGAAGCACCACAAATTTCTTCTCGATTATTAACTTCTTTCGGATTTGGACATCCTCGAGTATTGGCTGTTTACTTGCTACTAATTAGTTGAGGGATTGTGCTCTTACGGTAGAGCGCTTATAGTCAAATATTGGACGATAATCATTTCACATGGATACCGATTGATTTGCCCACCTATAGGCATATACACATGCATGCAGCGCCCACCCCCAACTTTGTCCGAAAGCGTATCAATTTCAACGCCCCCAGCCTTTTTCGACTGAGCGTCTGTGATCATGTTCTCACAAGTTTCCCACTACACTTTTACATATTGCATTCAACTGCTTTCTGTCGTGATCTTCACACAAGTCTTCCTCCTCACCATATTCTTTGAATTTCCTTCTCGACCACAAACTTTCCACATACACATACAAACCTCTTTCCGATACAGAAGCGTATATATATCTGCTCTCAATCACAACACGTTGGAACGGCATAACTGGCAGCCTTGAGGAATTTCGATCTCCAACTTTCCACCCTTTTATGCTGTCTCATATTGCTGGGGAATTGATCCACCATCAGCACAGTTACAGATGGAGAGTGGCTGGCTCGCTTTGACACCGCATCTACTGTCCGGTGTTCGCACCCTACACCTGGCCGCCCAACCCCCTAAACTCTGGATCGACGCTCTCTGTATCAATCAGCTTCATAGAATTGAAAAAGGACGGCAAATTCCGTTGATGGCTCGGAGATATACGGCCTTACGGACAAGATATCAACCTGGCTGGGGGACGGGACGGAGGAAACCGATGTAGTTGGTCATGCCGGTAATTTTCAACCCAAATGTTTGCGCAATCTTTCAGTCGTCAAAAAGGAGATGAATAATGAAACAATGTGGGAAATTTTCTCGATATACCCAAAAGGTCATGCCATCTGGAGTGGATTCTACCAATTTTTGCCAATCCTTATTTCATGCGGCTTTGGATAGTGCAAGAAATCATCCAGTTTGATAAAGTGGACTTCTTCATTGGATAATCCTACACTAATTTAAAGATCCTGGGCAGTCTGGCTTATTAGGTGCGAAAAACCAATGTTTTCTTTCCACTAAGTCATGAGATTTCACACGTCAAAATCAGAGACGGGACAATTGCATTTTTCAACTTTACGCGCATAGGGCCGAGACTACTGGACCTAGGGCACTCAAAGAGATATACATTCTCGTTGTTGATCTTACAAGATACCGGTTCGCTACTGAGCCATTCCGCCATGTGTACGCTCTGTATTCAGTGTTCAGCGATCAGGTGTGCCAAGACATCACAATTGCCTCTCCGAGATGTCTCGAAAGGAGTATTGACGCATTTGCACCCAAGTAGGTATTTCTTTGCTTAAAAACAAAGATCATCTCTACCATCTTTTTGAGAGAGCAGAATCAAGAATCGAGATTAAGGAGGTGCCTTCCTGGTGTCCGAATTGGAACTCCACCATGTTGACAGACTGGTTGAGTAGAAATTGGACGGCTGGCTTTTCGCGTCACTCGAACTCAACATCAAACCATGCATCCACATCATATTTGGGACTGAATGAGTTTATTCAATGTTCAGGATTCCAGCTTGGGAATATCAAAAGTCCCATACCTTTCGATTTCCAGCGAAGGCCATTCGACACACAGCACATATAGAACGTTTTGGATAAATGCCATAACGGAAATCTCAGCGGCACAGCTGAGCAAAATGAGAATCAGCTAGAACGTCTTGCTCTCACGCTTGTTGCTGGCTGCCATGTAATACTGGTGCTGGTGCGACCGTGGAAAGATATCTCAGAAAACTATTCGTCGACAGTTCTCACGAGGAAAATGCTGGTCTCCCGCCCATGCTAATAACAACGTAAACTTAAAGAAGATCCAGATTCATTCTGGGATAGTTGGATCAATGATCGTGCCCCCCTTTCGTACGGAAAACATTTTGTAGCCATGAGCGGAGTCTGAAGTAATTGCTGCTTCTTTTTCACAGAAGATGGAATGACGGGGCTTTTTGAGACTTGGTCAGATTGGCGATATTGTTGTGGTTTTTCTAGGATCCACGCTGCTATATGCATTGAGGGAGAGGAGAGCGAGTGATCTGGCAAGTACTGCAATCAGCGAAAGTGGCTATAACGGATATAGGTTAGTATGCGCAGCTTATGTAGATGGAGTCATGGATGGTGAGGCAGTTGATGCGAGAGATGTTGAGAAAGATGAGGAGTTTGTGATTTATTCACAACGATGCATAGCTGGAAGAGCTGCATTGAGCGACGGCGCAGAAGGTGTTATTTATTCTTGCGCATACGCGGTTTTCATTTTCTTTGAATCCAGGAACGCTCTAGATTGAGCAATTTCGTATATTTTAAAGATCATATCATGAAGCTTAACTCCAAAAAACGGACGTTTCACAAGTCACATCCAAGGCCCAAGATCACCGTTCCACTCCCATCCTTCAAATTGAACAGAAAACAACCATTCTATGATTTGTAAATGCGTCTAAACTTGCATCTATTTTCTCATCCTCCCGCTTCTCTTCACGGTCAACCGCTTCCCCATGACCGCCGCCTTCAGACGTTCCATCCTCCTTCCTAGAGAAACGTCTCACCAAATCCCCATCTCCAATTCAAACTTGAAAGATCTACTCCATCTCCAAAACAACCGGCTCAATAAACGCATCACCAACACCTAGGAACCAATTCGCACCGATCAACTCTAAACCATGCTTCTTCACGAACTCATCGGCCTTGAAACTGCGGCGATCGACGAATTCTTCGCCCCCGATGTCTTTGCCCTCGACGGAAGAGAAGGCTGCAGGGGTCTTGTAGAGGAGGAAGATGTATCTGTGTGGTGTTGCGCTGTTTTTTCATCATGGGTCGTGGTTAGCGAGCCTCCAGTTACGGTATGGTCAGAGGGGAAGACGAAATATGCTGAGTCAAAAACCAAAACCAAAGTCAAGAAAACCCACAAAGGAAAAAAAGAAACCCGAGTTGTATCATTCGGATTTGAAAAAGGTAGTAATCATAAAAGCATTTGATATCCAAAGGATGGGCCTTCAAAACCACCCAAGAAATCGAGGTTAAGTACGGGAGAAAATGAAAGAAAGAGGAACAAGGACTAACATCGCATCCTTAGCACCCGGCGCCAGATAGTTCGTCAAAGCAGGCTTCGTCTCCTTAGCAGGTCCCGGAGCGGGCTGGAGACCAGCGAGAACCCAGTGGCGCCAGAAAGCGAATTTGGGATCCTCTGGGGTGGGAGCATCTGGGTCGACGAGGAGGAGCGTGTATGTATCTTCCGGAGCACCCTATTTCATGAAATATCAAACAAATGATCAGCCTGGTTACTTTTTTTCAGAGGGATAAATATTAGAGATGTGGTTTGAAGAAAGGATGAGATCTTGAGGTTTGTTTCATTTTGTGAATCTGGTGATCTCAAATACTTTCAGTTTGAAATCTCTGAAATTTCCACAAATTTCAAAAATTTCGATTTCATAGGTAATTAAGTGTGAAAAGAGAAAGAATCAGAAAACAAACAAACCTCAATGGCAAACTCCACAATTGGCTTCTCCGCCGTCTCCTTCGTCTTGAAATAATTCCCCAACCTCACATCCTTGCCGGCAAAGCTAACTTTCAACTCAGTCGATGGTTTCCATCCCGCCGGCACCAAGGGACCCGGTTGTAATTTTGCTTTTGAGAGGGAGCTGAGGAGCTCAGAGAAGTGGAATGCTGTTGACATTTCTGTGGTTTCTTGGTCTGTAGTAAGAGTAGACTGGGGTGTATTTGAGATAGTGGTGGGTGTATTGGTATTGGTATTGGTGAGATTGGAGAAGAAAAATTGTATTTGAAGGAGCGTGGTGACAATGTTGGGGAGTTGCATGGAGGTATATAAAGGTATGGTAGACAGAAAGACGTGGAATATGTATACCTAACTAAGGAGGTTGATGGTGAGACTGTGGGGTATTGAGAGGAGGGGTCGTTGATGGAGAGTGGTGGAATAATAGGCGCGCCCAGAACCGAGGGGACGAAGAAGAGTGGGATATTTTCTTACAGCGTGAAATTTTTGGGGCGAAAATGATGGGAATTGAGCTCTACGAGGGTTCGAAGTTTGTATTAGATGAAAGTATAGAGAACTTGGGGAATGTGAAGTGATATACATGGGGGAGCGCGGGATAGCGTGTGTGGTTGAAGTTTAATAGTACTTACCCGTCGAATTTGGATATGCACGTGACTAGCTGCGTCGTGTATTGATCAATGACTATTTCGGTCTTGCGATGTCTCTGACCGAGTGGCAAAGATATATGTCAAACAAGACGTTCATATGATCTAAGCTTAACACTATTCTAGCATATTTACTGGAGCAAAATAGTGAGAATCCCCTTCATGAAATCCCGTAGTGGTCTATTTGACAGTTGAGGTTATGGGCCCGTTTGAAGTACGGAGGTGCTGACAGATAGTATGTTTCGGAAAGAAACATGTTACATGATGTTTAAAGATTGAATGAAATGATATTAAACCTTTCTTATGATTCATTATCAGTAAATATCAAACTCCTCATCAGTCACACCTTCCAAAACCATGCCCTCACCATCCATCAAACCAAACATGTAGCAATGCGCCACAAAAGTCCAACCACCCTCTTCTCTTCTCCGCAACACGTAAGGCACCTCACCACCATGCAGTAAGACAACTATATCTCCCTTCCTCGTATTCTTCAAAACCCTTCCATACCGCCCTCCTACAGTAACAGCAAAACACCACCCGGCGGCTCTCAACCCCATCGCACCCTCCACGGCTAACAACTCATCTATCAAAACGTTCAAAGCTTCTTGCGTAAGTTCCGTCAAGTGTTTTTTCACCCCCGCTTCACTATCCACATTTACATCGAGGAATTTGTGAACTAGATCTGCGAAGTTTGGTGGCGGTGTACTTCCCGATGCGGAAAGATTACAAACCAGCGTCCTCGAGAAAACCTCGAACTGTTCAGGCGTTAAACCATATATCCTCCTTTCATCTTGATCGTCGGTTGAAGGATTAAAAAGAGCGATACAGCTTTTGAACCAGTGGTAGAGATTCTTTGCTGACTTGGTCTCAACGGTCCAGTTCTCGATTGTGGCTTGTTCTTCGACTTCTGGTGGCACGTCGAAATCTTCTTGTGCTCCGTTCATATCTCTTATCGTATCTATAATCCTTCCTTTTATATGTAACTTTTTGAAATCGTTTGAAAAATGGGCTTGAAGTTCGGACCCTTTCGAAGCTTTGAAGGGGAGGGCGCTTTCATTTCGTAGATACATGAGGGAGTTAGCTCTGTCGAGGTTGGAGAAATCGGGGACCCAAGATGGTAGTGTCAAAGTTGGAGTCTCGGGCGGGACGTATGTTGCGCTCAGGGTGAGAAGGGATTTCTTTTTGATGATGTTCATTAGAACGAACCGATGATAGACTTCTTCAGTGCTGGACGTGTAGTTAGGACTTAATGTCAATTCTTTCCAGACCATTTCGGTTTCGGAGTCACTTCCAGGTGGAGCAAGCTGATTGTAAGTATCAAGATCGTTGATAACTCCCAGTTGAGAGTAAATAACATCACGATTGTCCATACATTTGTAACGCCGAGTCGAGAGCAGGAGTTCGAGTAACTTGGAGCCATTGGTCTGCAACACATCTCTCCGCACAAGCTCGATAAGCAAAATACTTTGCAGCCCGTCAACAATCTCGGCGGGGTTCTCTGAAAGCGCAAAACCTGAGAGTAGACCGGTTTTATGCAAACTCCAAACAACGTCGGCCATCGTAGTCCAAAGAGTTTGCTTTCTGCCGAGGACAACAATGGCTGTGCGTGACTTTGCCACTTCCTGGACCACCCATCTATGTGCTGTATTAAGCAATGTAAATGAAAAAAGAAACACCAGTTAGAAACATACCTTCTCGCGAACCAGTGAATTTTCGCTATATTGGCTACCGGGTGTTCCCATTCATTCCGTGTCTTGAGCAATGCGGAGAAATTCGGTGACCCTCCGTAGGGGTTGATCGTCCATCGATCAGGATGATCCGGATACCCTTCTTCATTCTCCAAAAAGAACGAATTCAACTTCTCGATCTGCGCGATAGAATCTTTCACTTCCTCCGTCTCCTCACCCAGCCAAACAATCACTCGATGGGAGTGAGAATAGATCTCTCCCATCAACAATACCTGTAGAGATCGTTCAGCCATATCCTGCTGATTGATGCAAATTGCATCAGCCCAGAGAGTACGTTCATCTGTCTCGTATCGGAGATGGCGGAGCGCAGTGTGAAGATTGCTTGTCACTTGGATGGTGTTTCCTCCAGATAGAACTGTATTGGTCATGTTTGGGTCGCCCCATGCGTATGAGATGGTTTCATACTTGGGGCGATCTGAGAGGAAGGCATGGTCAAGTCGGCAGTGGACTGGATCATCGTCTCTGCCTGGTAGTAGGACGAGAAGTCTGATCTCGGATTCGTTGAGGGCTTGATATTGGTATGGGGAAGGGTTTGTGGGATGGTTGTCACCCCAGCTATTAGTGGGATGAGGTTGAATTTGTTCATGCTCTAGTTCCATGATGATAGGCTTGCATAAGGAGCATTCAAGATGATGGCCAGAACGCAGGTAGTGACTGATATTTACGACTGAAGGAGGGGGCAGCTGAGCGATGTGGAGGCTGTATAAAGTACGCGGGGCTTCGGACAAGTCCCGATTAGGATCTTACTGTAAGCGATGTCACTTCATTTTGTGTCTGTTGTCAAACTTCTCAGAACCATTCTCAGTGAAGTGAGTAGCGAGAGGGAGAAATCGGCCATGTAATCAATGTAAGCATTCACCGAAGAGAAGGGTGCGAGAAATAAGTGTTTGTTTTGATAGCCTGGTTGGGGTCGACGCACTCAAGCCTTGGCCTGTTAATATGAGATCCTTCGGTTAAATGTCGGCTAAAGACGTGTCTCGCCAACGCGTCTCCCATTTTGCTGGCTATCAAGTTGTTTACAAACCATAAACCTTGACAAGCAAAACACA
Source organism: Tetracladium marchalianum (assembly GCA_037074945.1). NCBI lineage: Eukaryota > Fungi > Ascomycota > Leotiomycetes > Helotiales > Tetracladium > Tetracladium marchalianum. The sequence continues at coordinate 73,392 of JBAMDN010001360.1, forward strand.
TAATTTTGTATAATGGCGTTACCTCTACCACCGGGCTTAACGCCTACAGAAGTGGCATTCCTATGTGAAATGGAACTGGTGACAGTCGTCCCGCGGCAACGTCTGGAAAGCTTGAATTTACTAGGTGTATGTCCACGACCCCGCCATCCCCTCCATCTTCCTCACGGTCTCAACTAACAACCCCTCCAGGGCCCTACCAAACTCCTCGGCCCTCCTCAACGTGCACAACTTCCCCTCTGGCTTGCTCTCCTCCTCAAACGCCAACGTCGCGCCAATATCCTCACACCACCATGGCTCCTCCCCTCCTCCCTCGAAAAGATCCTCAATCACGAAACCGAAGTGCCTGAGACTTTCTCCCCACCACCCCCACATCCATATTCTATCACCTCCAGATCATCACCTACAGATACAATATCACCGCCGTTCCTACCCTCATCAACAGCTGAATCACACGCAGATTACCTCCCGTACCATTGGTTAGAAATGGGCGAGATATTACTGGAGGCATGTAGTGATGATATAACCGACTCCGGACGAGTACGCACTTTATTACGTGATTTAAGAGAAGTAAGGATGGCGAAGATGAGAGCGAGTACGAAGGAACTTGATGGTGGAGGGGTAAACAGTTTGAGGGGTATAGGGGCGATGGAGTTAGCAGAGGGAAGACAGTTTATGGTGGGTGTGATGGATGGGATTAGGAAGTTGGGGCAGACGAGGGAGGTGGCGAGACGGGATAGGGAGGAGGAGCAGAGGGCTGGTGGTGGCGGTGATAGTGGGGATGAGGAGATGGAGTTTGAGTGAGTGGATGGATGTGGGAGGGAAAAGAGCCAAACAGATTACCGGAAGGTGCCAATCTCACGCAATCGAGAGCAGATTTTTACGGGATTATGGTGGTCAGAGACATTGAGAAAAGTCTCTGGGAGTTCATTACGGACTCTGAACACACTTTTGGAGCAGCAGAGCCAGATCACCAGGATGGAGCTTTCTGTTCGCTTTATCCGAAAGGTATTCAAGGGATGACATACTCGAGATGGAATTTGGAGAATACCAGATGCGCTTGAGCGAGGTACCCAGCAAGCTGGTCAAAGGATCTTTTGCGGCCCTAGACGGGAATTAAACTGGCGAGGGGGGATTTCTGGATCGACTAGGCTACAAAATTTCAGGATTGCAAAGTAGTATTGATCCTTGTACAACCCTCCGACGTAAGAACAATACAATCCAAAATACGGTATACAAACCCCCTACCCAATACTCTCTCTTTCATGTTACCTGGCTGCATACCTGTAAATGAATAACCCAAATCCCTCTCATCGCTCAAAGATTTAAAGAGCCAAAGCTCACAATTCAACCTTCTTGCTCCCATTAACCATGAAATCCACCTCCTCAATCGGCACCGGTAATCTCCCTAACGCCTGAAACGCCTTGGAAACCCACATCAACCTCCCACACAGCTGGATATAGATCGCCAACCACTGTCCGCGATACCATCTCGGCTTCACCTTGCGATGCCAGATATACTTGACACGAACTCGAACTCCTTCGGGCAACATGTCGATTGTCATGTCTTCGAAGCCGTATGTGACGCCGCTGGGGTGGTGACGCATGCCGATGGAGAATGCCATGTACGCGTTGGGTATGTGGGCGATGACTTTGGCGATGATGCTGAGGTTGCCGCCTTCGGAATGGAGTTTGGGGGTGGTGTGGAAGGGGAGAGTCCTTGGAGGTTTTTCTCTAGAGGGTGGTTAGTTATTAAAAACAAATATCATGATTATAAACCTTTAAAAGTGCAAAATTTGAGAAATCTCAGATGTGTATGAAAGGGTGAGAATAGAAATTGAAAAAGGGCTGACAAAAAAAAAAGAAGATAAACTCACTCCCACCAGCATTCCTCTCATTCCACAACAACCCAAACAACCTTTCTCCAAGTCCAACACCATCTTGCCCAAGAAAGCGACCATCCTTCATCGCCTCCTCATACCCACCACCACCCTCAGCATCCGGTCTCAGAGCCAATAACTCATGCCTAACACCCTCCCATTTTAACGTACTCTCATACGCGAAAGTTTCAGTAGATGGGTACTGCTCTTTAGAGTTTGGAAATTGAGTTTCATACGCTGGAGAGGTCCAGACAGGGTCGTTGCGGCGGATGGAGTGTTTGACGGGGAGTTGTGAGAGGATTCGAAATGATACAAAGAGTAGGATGAGGAGGAAGAGGGCGAATGTTATGTAGAAGATAGTGCGGAGGATCGAGAAGATGATGCCCATTCTTGGTGGATTTGATAGCAATTTGGGATCATAAAATTACTATTGAGATTGGCATTGATTTTTGAAAACGAAGAGACCTCTTAGTTTTGATGTTGTGGGGTGGGTTGGACCGTTTGAAAGGAGTGCACTTGCCAAGATATATGTTGGTCGTGATTCACGTGATGCTTGTTTGTGTCCCATTGAAGTTATTCCTTGTCAAGTTGATTATCATGAAGTTCATATAATTTTAATATTCTGGTCAAAATTGAAGAAAGAGTTTCAGAAGTAATAGCAAAGACAGCTCAAAGTGCTCCTACCAATTTCGACACCAATTTTCGAGTTGCGTTCATGATGTATGGATGACTAAGCTCGGCTTCGCTACCGAAAAAAAAAACAAATCTTTCCAAGCCACGGAGCCACGACAACTCTTTGAAGAGATCTAAGGTTAACATTCAAGATTCAATGTCGTATCTAGTTTTTATCGTTGTTACAACTTCTCTTTGTAGAGAATATCTAGCACTTCAAAGCAAGCATTCGCCATTTCATCAAATGCTGAGACCCACTTATGATGAGGCTCTCCGCAACTGAAGTCTATCTATTACCCAACAGCCACTTCAATCTGCAGGGGGCTCCAAGCACCACCTAACAGGAACGAGAGAACCGGTTCAAGTTCCCCAGGATCAAAATCCACACTTAAGCACGTCAAATATCCACTTTCCAAGTTCTAGATGCCTGCAGCATTCCATTCTCCCCTCTATGTTTTAAACGACTGCCAAGTACAAGCGAGAAGTGTCTCCCAAGCATTGCAAACAGCCCTATCAAAACATGTTCTCTTTGGTTCCTAGCCGTCAGAACCCGAACTCTTTAACATTGACCAGAAAAGCTTCTACTGTTTGGTGACGTTGAGGCTTCCATCCTCGTCGAATTCCCGTTGATCGGATTCCCACTCGTCAGTCTCGCCCCTGGCGGCAGGGGCCGGATGAAAATCTGACTCTTTAGTGTATATGTCGTGCTCGCCCCGTCGAACACCATCACTGCCCGCTATGCAAAAAATGCAAAATTCTTTGTCAAAGATGCCTACAAGCGGCATTTGAACATTGCAATGCCAATTTTATATAAGAATGTAGGGCGTTCCAAGTTTTCCTCTTTCATTTTCTCCTATTCTGATTTGCATGTTTGTTATACTTGCTGTTGTTACACACATTCTTTTTGCATGAGAATCGTTAAGCGATCCAGACTGCCGATATGTCTTCCTCGGCCAACTCAATCACCGAGCCCTCCCGCTCAACCACAGCATCCAAATCCTTCTTCCGTTCCGTCCCCTTCCAAATCCTCGTAGCATGCGGTGTCTCCTTTACTGCACCCGGCATGTGGGATGCCCTTGGAGGTCTAGGGGCAGGAGGAGCAGCTGAACCATACGCCGTTTCCGCAGCAAACGCATTAGTATACGGCCTCTTCTCCATCGTCTGCGTCGCCGCAGGCGCAATAAACAATCGCATCGGATTCCGCTACGGTCTTGCTCTCGGCGCAATCGGTTACCCTCTTTACGGCGCTGGTCTCTACACCAACAACATCAATTCCAACACCTGGTTTCTTCTCTTCGGTAGCGCACTATGCGGTATCTCCGCTGGTTTCTTCTGGGCCGCCGAAGGTGCAATTATCATCGGATATCCCTCTCCAGCGGAAAGAGCATTCTACCTCGCCGTATGGCAAACAGCCAAAGCATCCGGTCCCATCGTAGGAGGTGCCATCAACCTCGGTCTCAACGCCAGCCGATCGTCCGCTGGTTCCGTCTCCTCATCAACCTACATCGTCTTCATAGTCCTCATGTGTCTCGGCCTCCCCATCGCCCTCCTCATTTCCCCCGCCCACAAAGTCTGGCGAAAAGACGGCACCCGCATCGTCACAAACCGCGAACCAACCTGGTCCGCTGAATTTCGCGCTGTAGGCAAACTCTTCGCGAGTAGACGCATCTTATTGCTCCTCCCAGCATTCTTCATCAGCTACTTCTACAACGGCTTCATGAGCACCTGGCTCACGAAATATTTCACTGTTCGTTCCCGGGCATTTTCAAGTTTTTTTACGAACTTCGCGGGAATTTTCAGTTCGTTTATCATTGCTACCTTGCTCGACAATCAAAAGATTCACATCAAGAAACGTGCTAAGATTGCGTTTATTTCCATCATCACTATTTTGGTAGGGACGTGGATCTGGGCCATCATTCTCCAAAAACAATTCTACGACGCGCCGACGGCCTCAGTATGGGATTGGTTTACCCCCGGCTTCAACAAATCCTACGCATTAGTATTCTTCTGGCAATTTGGAGGCCAATCATTCCAGCAATTCCTGTACTGGTTAGTCGGACAGTACGCTACGGATCTGTCGAATTTAAGTCACTATACGGGGATTTTGAGAGGTGTGGAGGCACTGGGTCAGACGGTCGCGTGGGCGATGCAGTCGGAAGGCGGTGCGAATCATTTTGTTAGTATTGGGCTGAATTTTGGGATTACGTTGTTGTGTGTCCTGCCGACGTGGATTGTGTTGACTGAGCTGGAGGGGAGCCATGAAGTGAAGGTTACGGAGGAGGAGGAGAGGGTGGTGGTTGGGAAGGATAGAACTGTCGAGCCGGTGAGCTCGTAGGTGTGTTTTGTTTTGTTTGTTTGTTTGAACTTGGACGGCCGGGTAAAATAGATGGGAAATAAAGTCGACTAGAGTGGATACGGAATTGAGTATAGAGATATAGACTATATAGGTCGATAATGATAATTAATGATATACCCCCCCACTCATTGGATCCTGTCATGTCGCCGTGTGGCGCCGTTTTTTCCTCTCACGGAATACTCCAAAATGAGCTCTCAGCTTGATATCCAATGTCAAACGAAACAGCAAAAAAGAAAGCACTCTTTCATGGTGCACGTGTTGATTATATTGTATATTCTATCGGTGATCTTACAAATTCAACTTGCCACTTAAGCAGGGAAACCACCCTATTACAGACCTCTTCCTCTTCCCTCGCATATGCCTCAAGAATCTACCTCTTCGTTCCGGCCCATTTTCGATCTACTCAAATCAGAATTGCCAAGCATAAGCCATATCCGTCCCATTCTCCCAGTCGTGGGATCAAAATTCTCGCTTCTTAAAAGTTACTTTACGATGCAAACTTTTGGCATAGGTACATAGACAATATTATCCCGCGAATCTGTCACATACGACCATAGACTAAAGAGAATTGGGCATCCCGTCCGCTCTGCCATACACAAGCTTTAGATCGGTAGATTAGTAGTTGGGTGGGTGACCACCAGCGAATCCCTGCTGTTGTATGTCTTTTGTACTTTTTTGCGGGCGAGGAAGATTTGAGACTTCCAGTCTATTTCGCCAAATGTATGGGCGGACCAGAAATCACATGCTACCAGAAAAGACAAAGGAAGGAGATGTTTGAGCGCTTCCTTGAGGTTCCCAGCAGTGTTAGAGTTGGCCTGGTTGCTAGTGTTGTTTTTGTGGTTGATGATGTTGTCAATTTGCTGTACAGACTTCTGCTTGCCATTAGGCATATCTGCTTAATTGCCAGCACCGCAGTGGGAAGAGATTATTCGAGAGAAACCTCAGGATCTGATGGCGAGTGTTGGAGAAATTTATGTTGGTGTGAGTCTGTGGTATCTGGGTCTTGAAGAAGGGTCTCCTATCCCTTTCTCCTGATGAGGCGCCAGAGCCACAAGATCCAGAGAGCGAGGGGGTAGCAACGACTCGCTTGACGAAGAAATTTTATGAGCTTGTTATTTTGGCTTTAGAATCGTGTACTGATTGAGTCCCGCTTATCTGTTATGATTGGCTGCGGAGAGTGTTGTAAAACGTGCCCCAGAAGTCACCTAACGACTGGGGCTCTGAGAAACCCCCACATTTCTTCCATTTCCATGTGTACCTACCTAGGTACCTATTCTTGAGCCGGTCAGACTTCAACGCAACAATTAAACCCAGATCGCAGAAACTTCTGGCTGGGTGGGGCCTTGCCACGCTCGTGAGTTGCACTATCAAAATCTACCCCTCCGTTCGCTCTGTTCCCCAAAGCAGGAGTCTGAGCACAATATAGGGCGCTAGAACGATGGATTTGAACGGTTTGGAATTTTCTGGTGGGCGGAATCATAATCACTACCTGGAGCTGAATCTACGTTCTATTGCCCATCGACATTTGCCTCGATCTCCAAAAGTTGCCGACCCAATTCATCAAACGTCTCTTCCTGCGATCTGAACACAGTACCAAGTATTCTCTTTGCCTTCTCGGAACTACAATCGTACGCACCAGGGCTCAATTGATTTCCTCCCGGTATCCCTCTTGGAGTTCTAGTCTCCAGTTCTGGTATTCCCTTCCTAAGCGCATCAGATATATTCTGAGACGAGACCTGTCCTTGGCAAATTATAAATCGTTGGTTAGATGCTTCGGGTACCAGGATAGCGTTAACATGAGCGAGGGCGAGGTCCTGGGTTTGGTTAATTCAAATTCTATCATCTCTGTGAAAGGCTCTTACTCTTACGTCTGTGTAGACGTGCATGCCGTTTGGGGGGATGTCTGCCGTGTTCTTTGAGTTGACGAAGAGGTTGTAGATGCGAAAATTAGATTCGTTGAGCTGTGAGACGCTGGCAACTGTGTGGCGCAGAGGTCCATAGACCATGGGAGGTGCAATTGTGACAAGATCGAAATTTGGTAATTCTTTCTCCATAAAGTCCCATGCTACATTCACTCATCAGTCACAAGTCATATTCCAATCATAGATACTGAACTGACCTGTTTTCTCGGCAAATTTCTTACTTGCTTGATATCCAGTGTTCCGAGTTCCGGAAAGGGCTGCTTCCCAGCTCACAGGATTCCAATCTGTTTCATCATACACCTTCTGAGGACTCCTAGAGGTATCTGCGGAGAAGTCTAGAACGGCTGCCAAGCTACTGGTGATAACAACTCGCCTGACTGTAGGCGCGTGATTCTTTACGGACTTCAATATTTCCAATGTGCCCTTTACTGCGGGATCCAGGAACTCGATGTTGCTAGACACAGCACGGTACAGGAATGGCGATGCAGTGTGGATAACTATGTCAAAAGGTGGAGTGGATTGAATAACCTTGTCGTAGGCACCCTGAGCCGTGATATCGGGAACAATACCGAAGTCAAGCTTTGTTCCCCAGTTGGGAAAGTCGGAGAGGACCTTTTCTACTTTTGAGGCGCTTCGCACTATTCCTCGAACTGAGAATCCCTGGGTGAGTAGTTGATCGAGGATGTGAGAGCCAACAAAACCATTGGCTCCTGTTAGGAGTACTCTTGGCGCCATATCGTTGTAACTGTTGCTGAAATGCTTGTACTCTGGGACCGAGAGCAACTTCGTGCTTTGTATATTCAACTTGCGGATGTGTTTCCAAGTGCGAGGCTGATATTATAGGATTTCGACCTGGAAACCGCGATTCAAATGGCATTGAGACTGTCGTAACTTTCCTCTATTTGAGGAGATCGTTCCGTGTTCGTGGCGTCATTCACTAGACCTAACGAACCCGCCTTGTTGTACATGCGAAAGTTTCCAGAAAAAGGCATTGAATAACAACTTCGAACCTGGGTAAGCCATGACGTTTACGGTGTGTCTAGTCATCTCTAAAGGCTTATATTACTAACCCGTCGTGATTTGGATGATTCAGTAGTCACTATGAGCCCAATTATGGTATGCACGTCAGATCTTCAAAAGCTTATATTACTAACTCGTCGTGACTTTGATTATTCAGCACTCACTGTGAGCTCGCTTATGGTATGCACGTCGGATTTTCAAAGGCTACAGTATGGACGAACGCAACTATCCAGGTAGGTAGTAAAGCAAATAAGGCCATGACGTGAACTCGGAGACCTCGGGGCTTGCTCTAGAGTTTTTTAATGTCTTATTTCCCAGGCGTGTATTAATACCAGAGCAATTACTCAAAGATATTCAGGCCGATAAAAGACCAAGCCAAGAATTACCCAGCAAACCATCCTTAATTTTATCTAAAACTCGTTTACCATCTAAAAATCAGGACTGGTCATGATGCGAGCAATCGGTAAGTCGTGATCATACAGTATCGGTCGGTTCTAAGCGCTAACCTGTAGATATCAAAAATGGCACCGGCCCAGCATCAAGTTTATTCATCGCTTCCGACATCCCGAAACCCAAGCCATTAGAGTCTCAGGCCCTGATTAGAGTTCACTCCTTTGGTATAAACAGAATGGATCTAATGCAACGGGAAGGGAAATATAACGTACCAGCACAAGCTGGAAACATTCTCGGCGTTGAGTTTTCGGGGTGGGTTGAAGAGCTTGGAGATTGTGATACAGGGGAATTTAAAATTGGAGACGAAGTTTTTGGATTAGCTTATGGGGGTAAGTAGGAGGACATCGTGGACTTGCATTTGCTGACTATTCTAGGGGCCTATGCCGAATATCTGGCTACTTCTACGAAAATGCTTATTCACAAGCCAGCAGAGATATCATGGACTATGGCAGCCGGGATACCAGAGGTAAATACTTAACGTCAAATTAATTGGAGGGAGTTCTGACTTCAGCAGACTTGGATTACTGCAACTCAAGCTCTCCATCTGGTTGGATGTTTCAAGCCAGGCGATAACGTACTCTGGCACGCAGGCGCATCAGCAGTTTCCATTGCTGGCGTCCAGCTAGCAAGAGCAGCAGTAGCCAATAAGATATTTATCACTGCCGGTTCGCCGTCAAAGGTAATGTTTGCTAGAGATCTTGGAGCAGATCATGGCTTCAACTACCACACGGATGACTGGGTGAAGGGTGTTCTTGACCTGACCGATGGTCATGGTGCAGACGTCATTATTGACTTCGTAGGTAAAGACTATTCACAGGGCAATTTCGAAGCGGCTGCAATGGATGGGAGGATCGTTCAGCTGGCCAGCTTGAGCGGGTCGAAACTGGCAGCCGGACTGGACATTGGTCTTTTGGAGAACAAGCGCTTGCGATGGGAGGGAAGTAGATTGAGGAGTCGAGATTTGGATTACCAGAGCAGACTAAGAGACCTACTCGTTGAGTTTGCACTGCCGAGATTTATAGATGGGACTTTCAAGGTGCCTATCGAAAGAGAGATGAGCTGGAAGGACATCCAAGAAGCGCATTTGCTCTTGGAAAGCAACTTGTCGAAAGGAAAAATCATATGTTCTATCGACTAATAATACTAGCTATAGTCTGTTCTCAGTTTTCCAGACAGTTTTGATGGCCATCAAGATTTTTTGTCATGTGACTGTTACAATCACGAGATCGAGGAAGCTAAGTGGCTCTCGAGAGCACTACCAGCACCTTCGTAACTACCTTTTATAATATATATACGACTTCTTTAATTAGTCGAGGATCTCTAACTAGACCTAAGCAGGATTGGAGAGGTTCCGGACAAACTTCGGACCGGTGTGTAACAGATTTAGGATTCCACGCGATAAACTAGTAATCTTAAGGGCGAGTCCGCTATAGTTATCAGATAAGATCGAGACCGAAGTAAGGTAGGCGCGGTACCAAAGCAGCTTTAAACAAAGGGGAATAGTAGTAAAATCCTTGACCTCGAGCTAAAATCAGTACCCAACCCGAAGCGTGCCGGAGTAGAAACGGCAGGGAAACGAGGACTTACCGGCTCTTACTTGCCCTTCTAGGCACGACAATCACCGTAAGGCTTAGAGCTATCCTTGTCGAAGTAGTAGATATAGTCGGATCGCTCACAGAAGTAAGTAATATAGCGAGAGTATAAAGTCCGAATTGGAACCGTAGCGGCACGGTACTTAATAAGGAGCGGAGGGATCTCGCCCAGAGGAATAGTAATAAAGAAGTTAAGTATATACTTTAGCGTAGAGCCAGGGGAGAACTAGCCGGGGCCAGAGATAATGCCGGTGCTATGTTAGCTTTCGAGTCGTATAAGAGGGGAAAATGGAGGGAGGGAGATCGAAAGCGCGACGCGGATAATTGAAGTTAAAAAAGTAGGTTAAGCGTTTAGCTAAAAGTTTACGGTAATCACTTGTTAAGCGGTAAAACTGCGGATACAAGGGGAATATTCTGGTACGCTACTGAGCAGAACCGGCGTATAACGCCCTCGATTCCCCTGAGTTAGGCTCTCTAGAGAGAAGTATTGCAGAAATACAACTGTTACTTGGATCCTAATACCTATCGTGATCCCTTGTTCTACCAATCTCACAAAATCAACCACTTCAAGTTGACCGCAAGGTTGTTTCAGGCAGCTACAGATGCTACCTCTATTCCCTTTCAAACAAGTAATCACAAGCGATTATAAGAGTATACTTAAGAATATAACGCCAAAAATAGCTTCTGAAATCACAAAGACGGTTCTGGAGGCCTTCTCTTCAATAGGCAACTCCTTAAAATTAAGAGTTGCCCCTCCGACTACATCCACCGAGGATTTACTTAATGCAGACTCTCCATCTGAACTTGTCATACCGAAAGAATACATAATAAAAGGTATTTCAACACACAGTCTCTCGTTCCTCTGTTTACTCGTAAGTCCGACACCTTAGTAGGATGTGGTCGACGGTTTGCCGACCTTCACCGCAGTCGTATTCAAGGTCCTCGACTTCCAGCACTCTTCTCTTCCACAGGAAGTCTCTTATTCCAATCTTCTTGGTACATATTTGGATGAGCAGAGCACTCGGCCACTTCTTTGGGCCAAGGTATACTCAGAGGACCTTGTGCGATGGCCGCCGGGTATGCTTGAACGTGGTTCTTCCCCTTGTCTTTGCTTCCCAGCTATTTATCCATTCAGCTCTTGTCTGCATCTTGACCCAGGTCTTCACGCTTGCTTGCAAGTGGTATATCAGTGTGGCGTTCTCGTTGACCTGACCAGCTCCTACCTCTTGGTTGGCTGCTCTCTTGGCTGCTCTATCTGCGGCTTTGTTTCCCCAGATGCCGGTATGGGCTGGCACCTATTTGATCTCCACTCGCATCCCCCGCTCTCCTTAAAGCTTGTCTATGAGTTGTATCATGTTAGCTACGATGTATACACCTGATCTGCCCGTTAGGGTTCTGAAATGTCTGGATGGCTGCTTGATTGTCTGTAAAGATGATCAATTTATCGATTTTATTTCCCTGCCAAGCCCCAAAACAGGCTAATTTGTCGTAGAAGACCTGGTCAGGTGATATGGAATTTGCTTCGATAAGAAAAGATCGTGGAGAAGACTCCGAGATGGCCTCAAGGTGCGACGTGCTTTCGTAGGCTCGGGCTTAATGATTTACAGAAGTTCAGAGTCTCTAGATCCCGAAAAGTTCGAAAGAAGTCTAAAGTGTCGAATTTGGAAGCATATGTTTATGCCAGCTCATCTGTACAGGAGAGAATGATCTTTCACCAGCATGAAAGACCAAAGGATGAAAGACCAAAGGAAAAAAAGATGCGCATGGAGAAGACATTATGGAGAACAAAGAAACAACTGGCAGGAAAGGGACTTGAGTGGAATCCGTAGCTCTGCATCAGAAAAAAATGCATAAAATAAGGCGACAAAAAATGCAGAGCAAAGAATCGCCAAACGATTCATCGCGTAAACAAATATTTAGGTGAGATTTGATTTACCAACGCTGGTTGTAGAAGAGAACACCTTTCTTAACGAAAATTGATTAACATAAGAGTGTTGAGGAAGAACTTGAGGAAGGGAAGGCTTGAAGACAAGGACGGACTGAATGGCTAAACGGTGATTCTTAGCGCATGATGACTCAGCAGTTCGAGATAGGCTTGCATGACATGGAATGAAACCAGACCCTAGCTCCTCCAAATTTGCAGAAGACTCTGACCGCATTATCGAAGAAGATGTCAATTCTCACATGAACATGAACGTGCGAACTAATTGTCTATCTATTTTCTTTCTTTCCCAGATTATCCCGCGGCTGAGACAGCCCTCCACCAGTTTCGCAAGGACACATTTCAGATACTCTTGGGTTGGATTACACAATGCAGTCCATTACACCCACTGCATGGCTTCCATTCGCAGTGATATCTCAATACCTTCGCTTCATTTGTTCAGAAGGGTTTGCGACTGCAAATCCTCCGCTACCTAAGGTTCTGGGAGCAATTGCGTACTGGACCGTCACGCTGTTGGCGATGCTCTGGCTCAGGCTAGTCACGAAAAATGTCCCCGAACCATATTTAGTTGGTACTTGATCTTATTTCGGTATTTTCCAAACTAACTAGTACTGAAGGATGAGGTTTTTCATATACCTCAAGCTCAATTATACTGCGAGGGCAAATATGATTACTGGGACCCGAAACTCACAACTCCACCTGGCCTGCAAGTCTCCTCTCTGTTCTGATTGGCATCGACTAATTCCAAGTAGATATGTTTTTGCAACCCTGTTTACCAAATTGAGATACGGCGCATACGAGGTCTTTGATCTTCGTCTATTCAATGCTACAGTTCTTCCTGTTTTACTGCTTGTCGCCATATCCTGCCGACATCTGATAACCAAGTCATCGTCAAAAGTTCAGATAATCTCACTAGACTCAGTGCACACCGCATTGAATATTGCACTATTTCCGCCAATCTTCTTCTTTTCTGCATTGTTTTACACAGATTTGCTGTCGATTTGTGTTGTCCTTATCGCTTATCGCATCCTTCTGCGTAGTGGAAATGCTGGTACGTGGGCGGTCTATCCAGCTGGTCTGGTCGCGTTGACCATGCGGCAAACTAATATTTTCTGGGTTGCAATATTTCTGGGAGGTCTTGAGGTTGTTAGAACCATTACAGATAATTCCAGTTCGCGGGATAAGGGTAGACTTTCTCATGGCCCCTGGAAAGAGCGAATCAGAGTTGAGATTGAACGATGGGGAGAGGGCCACATCCACGACCCTCCATTGTCTGTCACCGGTGTCCATGGTAAGTTTTTCTGTCGATAAGATTTGTAATTCTAACAAACAGCATAGACTTCATATTGTGCGCACTCAGTATTGTTGTCGCTGTCGTTTATCAGCCAGTTGAACCACTTCGCAAACTTGCGCCGTACCTTGCTCTACTCATGTCCTTCGGCAGCTTCGTACATTGGAATGGCGGAGTCGTGCTAGGTAAATCTTCCAAGTAATTTGAGATCCTCTCGACTAACACTTGGTGAAGGAGACAAATCAAACCACGTCGCCACAATCCATCTCCCACAGCTTTTCTATCTCGTCGCCTTCACAGCGTTTTTCTCGCTTCCACTACTGATCACTCCAACTCTGGCGTTTCTCCAGTCTCTACTCAGCTTGCTTCAACTTCCAATATTTCCACGATTGAAGTGGCAGTACTTGATCGCCACTATCTATGGTGTTGGAGCTCTGCTCGTAACTCTGCTCGTAGTCAAATTCAACACCATCATTCATCCTTTTACGTTAGCTGATAATCGACACTATGTCTTTTACGTCTTCCGCTACACAATTCTTCGACATCCGCTCATTCGCTATCTTCTAGCCCCGATATATCTCGTTTGTGGATGGGTGATCTATCTTACACTCTGTGGACCTGCCACCAGCTTTTCCTTCGGATTAAATTCAACAGAGAGACTAGGAGCAACCCCAGCAAAGCAAGCTAGTGTGTCGATCAGTTCGAAAGATAGGCAACAAGAAACGATAGGAAAAAAGAACGGGCCTACTGTATCTTTTCTCCTCATCTTTCTCCTCACAACCTTATTGTCGCTCATGACTGCTCCTCTTGTTGAGCCGCGATATTTCATCATTCCATGGGTCATCTGGCGGTTGCACATCCCCTCCCTTCCACTCCCAAAAAGCTCCCTTGGAAGACAAGACACGGCAACGACTAGAAACCATAATAAAGCTCCTGAGACAAGCAAGGGATTTTTACAGATGGTAAAATACGTAACTTACCAAGGACACGATTACAGACTATGGCTAGAAACATTCTACTTTCTTGCCATCAACGGTGTCACCGGGTACATCTTCCTGTATCGAGGATTTGCATGGCCACAAGAACCTGGAAATGTGCAGAGATTCATGTGGTGATTTGAGGCAGACGAATGCACTTCCGTTCATGATCTCAAGCACAATGACACATAAAAATCCATCATGAATTTTCAAATTTGGATTGCGCCGTGGAAAGGATCAGCAATCGTGGGTTTGACAACCAATCTCCAAGCCTTCACCGACCTTCCTTCACCATTTTAGCGTGCCCAGATATTTCTCATTCGTGCGGAATATTTGTCAAAAAACATGATTTTCTGCCTTGTTCTTCGTTTGCCGTCTAGCAATTACTTCCCCCCGATATCAGTAGTGTCGTTCCTGCTTATCTGGAGTACAGGTCAGGGTACATGGTGACTTGGCTCTCCTGCAGAACCTGTCATCCAAATTTTCTCCCCTGCACAACTCAAGAATCCATACCCCAACAATCCGAATTTGCAACTTCCGATTGACCTCAATAGTGATGTAGCAGTGTTGAGCTTCTAATTTTCTCAAACATTCTCTCATCTGCAATTCTTGCAATTATCTAACAAGCGTGTGTTTGAGGTAATAAGACATTCCAACAAGCTTTTCACCGCATACTCAGGAGTTCAGACTATTCGCCAAGCCTCGCTTGAAGATGAAGTCAGCAGGATGCAGTCGTGATTCTAGCTGGGATCCGAAGCGGGATCGATTTCACAAGCTCGTCTGAACATTTTAGGCACGTAGCAGCGAGAGTTACACGAACTTCCGTGAATGGCGCGTGGGCGGAAAGTCTTCCCTTCTAATCATAATGTTGCATCAGAACCATTTCATAGGGCGAGAAGCAATTTGACGATATCTGATCATGGGGGGCATGTTCAATGGCGCTGGGTACGACGTATTCAAGTTGAAGTGCCGCACACATGCCGCTCTGTACCAAACTTTCTGAGAAAAACCTTACTATTTAGAGAAGTTAACGCTTCTGGGTGGACAAGTGCCTCCACGAATAGTACCCTTCCGACCTTGTCTTGACTACTACGTACCGACGCGTGAAGTCTTTCTCATTCGCGCTCGCTTTTAGCACTGCAGATATCAAACGAATACAGACTAGTGTTCTCCCCTTCAGAAGGCTCAATTGACGTAAGCTAAGAACCTGCAGGAACTCCACATGGAAATATACCGTTGAACTCCCATGCTGCTGTGTAACTTTAGAGCTGCCCCAAGAGTCTTGGGAGCTCAAATATCATCCTTGAAGATAGACTTGGCACGCGGCTGTAGTTGTCACTGCTCGTGGAAGGATTCAGTCTATTGCTTTGTCGTTCTCATCTTTGCAACATAGTCTTTTTAGAGCAAGTGTACAGTACGAACTTCGTCTCTGGGCAAGCAGGCCAAGGAATCTCCGCTAGGTTTTCTGCACTTCGGCCTACAAGGAGCAAGAAAACACCCTGTTCACGAAATCTCATTCGTTTAAAATAGTACAACGAGTACTACACGATCGTTTTGAATTTCTCACGCCATCAAGGGAAATGCTGATTTCCCGGTGAACCGTTCCTCAGTTCCGTGACAGAAGAATCATCGAAGCGGCCAGAATCTCGCAATGAGAGATATAAAAGTCCCCCCCCCCCCCGAGGCCTTGAAGAAGTCTTTCTCTCAACTATCAAACACTTCAGTCATTATCGGAAGATATTTCCAAAATGTTGTTCAATCAAATTACCTCAACGGCCGTTGCCGGCCTGGCATATTTTGGCGGCGTCGCTGCTCAAGACAAGTATCCTCTTACTGGCACACACACCGGCAAGAACTCTGCTGGACACGCGCCACCAAGACGAGATATCAGAGATCTATATGCCAACTACCCGCTCCAGTTGTAAGTTGTAATCACAACTCACTCTCCTCCAGTTCTGATGGAAGAATAGCTCGCTGCTTGTCCAAGCTTTGAACTCTGTTCAGGCAGTTGAAGAGACCAACTTAACCTCGTATTATCAAATTGGAGGTGAATTACATTTTGAACTTAGATGAAGTTTATACTGACCTTCTCAGGTATTCATGGTCAACCCCACATGTCCTGGGATAATGTCAACCCAAAAGAGATGTTGGTTGATGGTATTCCGATTGGATAGTAAGCCACCCCCGCACTTTATCTTCTCATCTAACCACTCCATTTTGCATACATCTGCTGACCCTTGTTTGTCTAGCTGCCCTCACGGTAGTATCATCTTCGGTACTTGGCATAGACCATACCTTGCTCTTCTTGAGGTTAGCATCACTCTTCAGTCCTTGAATGATCATTGCTAACAATTCATAGCAAGTAATTGGAAAACATGCCCAAAAGATCGCAGCAACTTTCCAGTCCCCTGCATGGAGTGCCGCAGCCGATGCTCTCCGTCTCCCATACTGGGATTGGGCCGAGGCTCCTTACACATGGCCATCAGAGATTCTCTCCACCGTCAATATCGCCATCACCACGCCCACCGGTACCGCCACTGTCAAAAACCCTTGGAACCGTTACAACTTCCAAGGCGTCCCATACCCCGAAGAGTGGTTCTCCCAAACCGACGGCAACGCCTGGTTTGCGCTCCAACCCCACACTCTCCGCAACCCCAACCGCCAAACGAACACCAGTAATGATGCCGGTATTTCAGAAGAACTGCCATATGTCGGACCAAACTTCTCCAGAAACGTGTGGAATGTATTTGCCAAGGTTTCGAACTTCGATGACATGACCACTTTCAACCCAACTGGTGTTGACTTTGAGTCGATTCACGGAAGTATTCACGGTATTGTTGGTGGACACATGGGACCAGCTGATTACACTGGATTTGAGCCTGTCTTGTAAGTTCTGATCATAAATCGGTTCCTTTACATTCTCTTTGGGTTTCACTGACTCGACTCTTTCTCAAGCTGGCTCCACCACGCAACCGTCGATCGTCAAATCGCTCTCTGGCAAGCAATCTACCCCGACTCCTGGATGACCTCCAAGATCTCGTACGGGGGAACTTGGACTTTCTACCCCGGTACCATCGTAAACGAGTGAGATTTTACCCCCTCTCTCTTCTCTTCCATCATACCATCAAACGCCCCCAAAACAAAACATTGCCAGCTAACTCAAACTCAGAACAACCCCCCTCGCACCCTTCACCCAAGCCGACCGCACCACCCCTCACACCTCCAGCTCCGTCCGTCAAATCTCCACCTTCGGCTACTCCTACGCCGATATCCCCTTCGGTCTCAGCCCTTCCGACCTCTCCGCCAACGTCACGGCCCGTGTAAACCAAATCTACAACCCCAACGGCATCCACACCAAGCGCTCCAGCTCACCTCGATCCCATGCTCGCAGTCTCGAAGTCTCCGAGCGCGACGTCCAGACCGAATGGACTGTTAACGTCAAGGTCCCCAATGGAGCCACCGGACAGGGATTCAGCGTTCATGTTAAGTTTGAGGGTAAGGAGTTAGGACGCTTAACGGTGTTGAGTGCGCCTAGTGCGATTGAGGTTAAGATCGGTGCGAAGAGGAGCTCGAATATGGAGTTTACTCTTGGACAGGGCTTGGAGGAGAGTGCTATTAAGAAGGGACTGAGTTGGAGTGTTGTTAATGTGAGTTCTCCTTTCCACTTCTAGTTTTCTTGTTGGGGAGTTTGGATGGAGAAGAAAGAGAGAAAAGGAGTCGCATGCTAAAGAGACGCAAATGATAGGCTGATGATACTGTCATTCCAAACGAAAAGGTTAGGGGTCTTGAAGTGGTCATTGCAGAGCAGAGTGTTACTGCTGCTGCGGATGAGACTGAATTCCCTACCTTTGGCAAGAAGGTTTACAGACCTGAGATCCTCGCTTAAATGACTATGACGAGGATCATGATAATCTGATGATGAAACTGAAAAAGTGATGGGAAATGAGATGAAAAGTAAATTACTGAACGGATGGGATGGGGATTGTTTAGTAGTGGAAGGGAAAAGATTCTAAAGCAGGTCGGACTCGACAAAGGCTCAGCGGCTCACTGAGCTGATAGGAAATGCTACTTCCGATTCATTGATATAAGACATGGGGATTATTTTCATCAAAGAGTTCCCTGCAGACCATTTTCTCTATTGCAAATCTAACACATGTTTAATATAAAGATAACGTCCATGTAGTTTCCCACAAATCCCAAAACTCGCGCCCTCGCTTCAAAATGATATCATTTGCGTGGAATTCCTCATTGCTCACTTCTTCACCCTCTTGACCAATGGTTTTTGATTCTCATCTTCTTCCTCCTCTTCCTCCTCCTCGTCCTCATCGCTGGCTTCCCTCTTCACTCCACCGGCAGAATCAGCCTCCAGCATCTTGATCAGCTCAGCTTCATCCAAAGTTTTAATACCTAGCTCTTCAATCTTCAGCAACCTACAATGACACACACAAATTAGCAGCCCCCGCCATGAATTTTAATGGTACAAATAATATAGACTTACTTTGTAGGACCAGCATCATTCCCAACAACCACATACCCCGTCTTCCCACTCAAACTCTTCCCCAAATGCGCCCCAAAAGCCTCAACCAACTTCTCGGTATTTTTCCTTCCCAGCGTCGGCGGCACACCCGTCACAACGACCGTCACGCCCTCAAACAAATTCCCTCCCTTCTCCAAGAGCGCCTTCACATTATCTGGAAGATCCGCTGTGGAACCAGAGGGCTTGGCAACTTTACTCGCATTCGCGGCGCGTTGTTCAGCTGGTGTTTTGGTTTTCTTGAGTTTTGCTGCTGGTGGTGGTGCTGCTTTCTTCTCTTCTTCTACTTCTTCTCCATCGTCGTCGTTATCGTCGGATACCTCTTCTTTCTTCACGGCTTTTGTGGCTTTTGCTTTTGATGCGGCTGCCGCTTTTGGCACAGCGGCTTTGGGTGCTGCCTTCGCTCTTGTTGCTGCTGCGTCGCTGGAAGTTTGAATCGTGCCGCCAATAAGTTCTTTGATTGAGATGGAGAGGCTAGAATCGTACTCAAGAACGCCGGTTGCGGCTTCGAGAGTTGAGTGGACGGAGTCGATGCCGATGGATGGACCCCAGACTACGTAGACTTTGCTCGTGCCGGAAGAATCTGCGGATTTGGCCGGCATGTTGCCGAATCTCTTTTTTGGATGGGGGGGAGGTATGGCGGGGAAGTTGGGAAGAGGAAGAGGTAGGCAAAGAGGGGTATCGACGTCTTTGTTGATGCTGGTGTTTGATTATTTACTGAAACACGCGGTAGGGTACATATGCGATGTATGAACAACAAATGTGTTCCAGGCTGTTCGTTGTTTGTCGCGAAGGTTTGATGGTGTTCTACAGTACTCGGTGAAAGAGGCACAGCAAGAGGAACGCTGGAGATCTTATCAAAACAAACGCGTGTCGGCTTCGCTTCTGTTTTGGGGAAAGCATGGCTTGGAAGTCACGCCAGCACGTGATCATAACTTAGGGTCCTTTTAGTGTGGACTTTCTACCTGTCAGAACTTCAATTCTGCATTTCAAGATCTCAACTTGAGTGCATTGATTTGCTTCTCAGAATTGCTCGTGATAACTTCAATTGTCAGTGCAACAGCATTGCTCCCATGTAGGTCTCTGAATAATCCGGTGCAACAACGCGCCGAACAGGCTGCCATCAACAACTTCTACTTAAAACCGCTGCTATGTCACGGAGATTCTCTCATTTCTTGTAACTATTCCTGTCTTCAAGAAGTGGCAAACATGGCTACCAGTACGGAAACCTCTCGAGCCACTATCACAATCATTGGCGCGGGAATAGCGGGACCTCTCCTTGGTCTTACAATCCTCTCCAATCCTACCCTAGCAAATCTTTACACCCCAATAATCTACGACAAACTCCCTCCTGCTTCAGAAACATCCTCAGATGAGCGCTCTCGTACTTCTTATGCAGCTGGAGCCGCAGTGGCACTCACTTCCAATGCGCTTTTCCCACTCTACGAACTTGGTCTGAAGGAGGCCTTGCACGCAGTGAGTTGCGAGACTGTGAGTATCAATATCTGGCGGGCGTGGAACTACACAAACAGCAATGGTAGGAAAGGAGAGGAAGGAAAGGTCAGTGATCACAAATGGTACAACATCATCAAGAATCCAAATTGGAATCGAGAATTTGAAACGAATTTGAGAGTTGTGGAGAGGAGGGACTTGCAGAAGATTTTGTTGGACAATTATGAGAAGCTTGGGGGTAGGGTTGTTTGGGAAAAGAAGTTGCGAGAGGTGAGGAAGGGCGAAGATGGCGGCGTATTGTTATTGTTCGAGGACGAGAGTGAAGCGACGTCTGATCTGTTGGTTGGTGCAGATGGGAACTGGTCTTCTGTGAGGAAGTGGATTATTACGCAGGGCGAATCCGACCAAACTGCTGCATGGGAACCCGAATTCCCTTTTATTGGTGGGATTTATGGAATTGCTGAACGTTCGGGAGGAGTTCAGGAGGGAGTCAATCCAGGGGACACGCAGTGGATTTTTTTGAATGAAGGCATGGCTTCAACATGGGCTCTTCCAAATGGGAAACTGTTCTGGACACTTTCGTTGCCGCAACATAAACCCCCGGAACGCCGGAGCCCGGGTCAAACTGAGATTGGGGACACGAAACTGTATGGTGCTGATCTCACTTGCGGCGGATATTCTTTTGAATCTACCAAAGAGATACTGCATAACCATGAAGCTGTGTGGCATCCCACGGACGGAACATTGGGAGAGATTTTCAAGCGTTCAGATCGCATTGTCAGGGCACCTCTGTGGCACAAAGCGTGGGACATCGATGAAATTGGTGCCTCAAATGCTGTCGTTATTGGAGATGCTGCAAGAGCAATGTTGCCAACCAGCGGTCAAGGTAAAAGAGCGTCTTCTTTTTGCCAGAATTGATCTAATTAATTTAATAGGAGCCTGTTTCGCAATCGAAGATGCGACAGTTCTGGCAAACTCACTGCTTAACAACCCTCCCTCTGAGGACAACGGTAAACTTGATTTCCAGGCTGCCACTCACCACTATGCATCACTCCGTGTTCCACGGTCAAAGAGAATGTCTTCTCAGTCATATTGGACTGGTGTTGTTGGGCTAGGTCAAAGTTGGTGGTGGAGATGGTTGAGAGATTTCGGGACTGCGTGGATGCCTCTCAGCGGTGATCCAAAATTGTGAGTGATATCTCTTCATCCCTATCTATAACGTCTCGAGTAGCCGTTGAAATTCATGGAACGGAACATGGTGCAAGATCCGGAAGTGGCACCTCTTAATCCTGTCCTTAGATGATTCTAAACAAACGAAATGAGTCCAGTCACGGTACAACCAGATTCTCAGAATAGTCGCTAACTCCATCACAGAAGCAAGGTTCCTCGGAAAGACCCAATGGGTTGGCTCCATGATCAACGGTATCGAGTCGAACTCAAAGAACCATTGAGCACAATCCCATCAACATGAGCGATTTGAGAATCCGATTAAAGCAAACTATTATTCATAGCAATGCGATCCACGCACTTTAAGAGCAATGCTCTATGTGGTGTGGATGCGATGATCGAGAATGCAGGAAGAATGCCGAAATCGCGAACCGGCAGTCTTTAGACGAACTTGGGTGAATCTTTCTTTTTATTCCCGGGCATCAAATCCTTTTCCACAGACCGCATTGGCTTCATTCCACTATTTACGGAGGAACGGATGAACATCTAGGTCACGTGTCTCTAGGCCTTCTGCTGTCTGTTCATTCACGCTGAGATTTCTTTCATCACTATGGTTTCTTTGATGAATAGTTATTCCCCAAAGATAGTAAAAACAGAAATGGTCTCGACAATTTGTTTTTCAAAGTGTATTTTCTTCTTGTCGTCAGAGATCATCTTCTCTCCCAACAACCAATCATACATACTTCCCCGGAATTCAAGCATTTCCCCGCATTCTGGTGGTTCGAATACTCAAGCACACTACATCACGCCAGACCAGATATCGTATACTCTGCGCCGCTTCCACCTGGCCGACGCTTGTTAAACGACGCTATTCAAGCCATTCCATCTCCTCCCTGACAAATGCGCGAGTCGTGAATGTTGCCCTGAGCAGAACTGACATGCTGGGATTTCGATTGGATGGGGAGAGAGAACTTCGGATTCCGTTCCTTTGACCCATGACGTGTTTTGTGCTTTTCGACGTCCGATTCTTTGGCTAAGGGTCAATTCATTGGAACCTCGAAAATACCGAAGATGGGAATATTCGGTTGATAAACCTTCAACTTAGAAGTTCTTGTCGACCAAGTCTTCACCATTTGCTTCTTTCAGTTAGCAATGTCATTCTGGCGCGTTAACACTTTATCAATTCTTTCGTATACAGAACTCAATTGAAATCGTGAATCTATGCAGACTACCCGTCAAGTTTATTTGTACAACCAATGGGTCGTCCCTTAGATCCGGATGGTCCACAGACCCGATCTGCACGGCTAACTCCAGACTCCTCGAAATCAAGGGCTCACTTGCACCTTTTTAGAATAGATTCGTACCTTCTGGCATAGCGTCTTCCACGGACTCAGTCTATCAACAAGTACCGAACCAGCATCATCTCTGACTGAGAACTAGAGCTCCCAGCGTGACCATGTCCCCCATGAGCCCGACACTTGAGAGACTGCGGGGAGGTGGTCAAGATGTCTAAGTACATAAGACTCACCTCCACCCCAAATCCACTTGAACTCTTTTTATCTTAAAGGTTCTTTCATTCTGGTCAATTGATTCATCCCAGACTAATCTATATTCTTTCAATATATTCAGGTAAAAAAAATGGCAGCACAAACCAGCACGTCATCCCAGGCTCCTCTCGAGAAGGACTTCTCGAATCACAATGGAAACCACAATAGTTATGGTAATGGCAACAACTTCCATCTAGATGATGGAATGGACAATGAATCTGCCCTCAAGAGAATTAGAACCGCAGGCAGCATCTCCATTTCGCCGGAGCTTTTCGAGAAGATCTATTTGTCCCCGCAGAATAAAGTGAAGGGAGATCTTAGGAAAACATTCGGCAACCCAACACCACTGTCAGTTTTCTCTTACTGAAATACAATATGGTTGACTAACAGTATATAGCGCACTTGTCGGCTTCCTGCTGTGTCTTTCGCCCCTTTCCTGTGATCTCATGGGCTGGCGAGGTTCAGGTGGAAATGGTGCAGCAACCACGTACGCTTCTCTCCACCACATTCAATTCATTCCACATATAATACAAAACTAACTGCTATCTCAAGCGGTGCATACTTCTTCTTCGGCGGTCTCCTCATGATCCTCGGCGGCTTCCTCGAATTCATTCTCGGCAACACCTTCCCTAGCATAGTCTTCTCCTCCTTCGGCGCCTTCTGGCTCACCTTCGCCTCCACCCTCCAACCCTTCTACAACGCCTACGGAGCCTACTCCCCCGACCCAACCAAACCCGGTCTCGGTCTCTCAAGCGTCGGTTTCAATGCCTCTTTCGCCTTCTTCCTCATCTTCATGGGCCTCCTCTGCCTGATTTATTTCATCTGTTCCCTCCGCACAAACGTGGTCTTCATGATCATCTTCCTCACGCTCGTCTGTACATTTGGTTGTCTAGCTGGTGCGTACTTTCAGCTTGCGAATGCGTACGCGGCTGCTGCTGTTGATAATGCTGCTGCGTCGGCTAGTCATGCTGCTACGGCTGGTAGGTGTGTGAAGGCTGGTGGTGCGTTTGCGTTCGTGACTAGTATGGCGGGTTGGTGGATTTTCTTTGCGATTATGTTGGCGGCGTTGGATTTCCCGTTTCAAGTTCCGGTTGGTGATTTGTCTACCATGATCAAGGGTGCGAGTGAGAGGAAGAGAGAGAAGGAGATGGTTTGAGTTGTTGACTTAGGTGTTTCATGGCGTCGTGGTTGAGTAGTTGAGAAATTCAGAAGTTCAGAAGGTGTTGATGTCTACAGAATTTCGTCTTCCGAATGGTGGAACTGATCTTATTCACCTCGCTGTAATATGTATGTCACTTTTATTTCCTGTAATTGGCTTACTCGATGTGGAATTAGGGGCTGCTGTGCGACTCTCTGTGTAGTATTTAATCTCCACTTAGATCAAAAGCAGAAATCTTTATTCTTGGCTAAAACTTTGAGTAATCTCTAGTGCGGAGGTGATCCTCCATATTTATGTTCCTGGCGAATATACTTACTCTCCATTCCTTCTTAATATGGTTTACTTATGCCCTCATTCTGCAGATACTTCTTAACAATCAGTTTTCTTGTCCATTTTCTTCTTTCCCCTTCGTGCCATCTTTGTTTTCTCTGATTCCATGAGCGTGTTCTTTTCGAAAATTGAAAGTCAGGGCACTGTATGGGCTGAAGTAGGCACGCGAAATCCTAGCGAGAGTTATTTTCTGGTGCCTTTACATAGTCGTCAAGTCAGAGTAGTGTTCATTCTTTCGTGGTTTATATAAGCACACACAAATAATGTCTATATATATCAATTTGTATATATTCCACATATATTTGGCTTTTGCGGTAGACGTTCTGCAGCCTTATTCAGCCTTACTGTACCTTTGAAAATGCACTCCGGCAGTGAGCCCTGCCAACCAGTCCAATCATGTTGGGACGCTATCATTTAATCTCAGAGACCGCATCAAAAACGTACAGGAACGTGCCGCCCACGGATTCGATTTACTAATTGCATAAATTCCGCTGTTTCCCCGTCTTACTTCGATCATTTTTGTTCTTTCTTGTATCTTTGTTCCAACGAGAAGAAGTCAGCTCCGGCCCCGCAGACCAGGACACGCGATCAACACAATCAATAGAATACTTTTCGAGTTCATCTTGAGAAATGAACGTCTATATGGCCAATCAAAAGCCTTCTGAAAAGATAAGGAAGCCGGCTGTTCGCCAAAGGTTTGGCTGTGCGACGTATCCTTGTCTTTGTTCTGCTTAAGGTTTCGTCACAGGTACGCGTGCAAATCATATAAACAGAAGCTATATACAAGGGGGTCACTCATTACTCGCAGTATCTCTGGCAATTATGACTCCAGCTAGGTCTACTGACAAAGCAAATAATCTAGCACAAGTTTCTCAACTATGCACTTGGAGGAATTCTTCTACCATGGGGCATAGTTATAGTCTTAGAGAATGACTTGACATGGTCATCTATCGTTCTGCATTTTGTTCGAAAGGCGGTTGTCCTTTGATCGACTTTGAAGTATCTTGATTTACATGAGTTGAAGAATACTGCGAAAACTCTCTTGGTAATTATGCTAGATAAATTCTGTTAGCCAATACAGTAAGTGCCTATATTTCCGTGCAATATAGCAAGAATTGAAACTCATATGATCCGATTCAATTTCATGTCGCAAAGACTTGTTGTCACAAAGTCTGCGTAGTCATTATCGAATTTTTAACACTTAATGACATTTTGAGGCAGCCGGCAAACTTCGGCTGGCACGTTTTGTCCCTGTACGACTTGTTCATTTCATTACAGCAACAGGTATGGTTTTGGACATCATTTTCTCTCCTTTTGCAAGAAAAAGACGATGTGGGTTGATAACCTAGTTCTTATTTTAAGGGTTGCTAAAATAGTGGCAGGGTGTATCGTCAGCGCCTCGAGTTAAAACATTCCCCTCCTTCACAGGGAAACACCATTTAGTCTAGACACAGCCTTGGAGCGAAAGAGGCATCGATCTTTCAGCGCCTACCTATCTCAGCTTCAAGATTATCTCATCTATTTTTGATTAATTTCGACTGTAAATAGTAGTCTCTACATCGCTTTGAGGTCAAGAAGACAGACAATAATCGCACACGCATTTTTCAGATTGTGGTATACACTATTGATTATGTATATCGGAAAATTGGTTAACTTACCGACGCAAAAAAGAGTAATAGATTGAAGATAGTCCAAGCCCACGCTCCTACCTAGATTACTTAGCTCACTTATAGGACGCGCTAGGACGGGACGCGTTTTCTCCCTATTCGCGGCTCTTTTCGTCTTTGAAGGTATTACCTTGATGGTCTCTGTAATAGTTACTTTGAAGGAGAAAACTACTCGAGATCAGAAGTCGGCATCAGCGTTTCCGGAATCGACACTCTCTAACAAAAAGGTGGGAAGCACGTCCCCAAGGTGAATTTCTTACACTTGATGAGTTTTATGCAACGCCAACTTGACCACAACTCAATCTCGAACTGCGTAAGGCAAAAACGCCACTATCTAAATCTTTTTGAACCAGGGTTTCCCGTTTTTCTGGACTGCTTTCGGCTGGATTACGAAATGCTGGACCATGACTTGGAACTTGGCTCAACAAACCAGTTCAGAGGAATTTTCATCACCAGGTTAGATGGCAAGTTCCCCTCTATCATCGAGTTCTCTCAAACGTGCACTGCTGCTCATACCAAAAGACAAAACCTGATTTAGTTAAAACAACGACAACTCACTATCCAATAAACATGTAAGTTTTGCTGAAGATACGACATCAAGGCCTTGGAACTGGTGGCCTATTCAACCGCGAATGCGCCGTCTTAATGATAGTGAGATTCGTCTCAACTAGAAATGTATAGATAGCCCTGTTCACAAACCAGCGAAGTTCTGGCTGACGTTTTAAAGCATTGTAGAAAGCACCTAGGGGCTGAGATACCACGATTGGAGGGCTAATCATTATCGAGATTTTGTGAAAACAAAGATTGAGGGTGTGACAAATTATGATCTTTGTTTTCGACGAATAGCCAACAAACATAGACCTTGTGCGGGAACGAGTACAAGGACTGCAACTAGCATAACATCATCAACAAATGCAAGCAAAGGCGCTAGTAATCAAACCTGGACACATGTTGCAGCCAAGCAAGCCTCCGCAGCTGGACTATCATCTGAATCGAGTGAAAGTTAACGTGGTCAGCCCACAATTCAAAGTGTTCGAGTCACGATCAACCCTCTTCCAAACAACAAGTTTTTCGTTCTTTTGAAGCCAAAGGTAACCGGAGAACATTGGATATGACACAACTGGACGTTTCTGCATTTCAAGAAAACGGTTTGTTTTTCCAGTAACTTAACAACAATACGAAAGATACCGCAGGTTCCTGAGATGCTGGTTTTCCGTTTGGCAACTAAGCCGTTGGGATTTCGTCAGGGTGGGTTTGTTACAGTACTCGTCTTTTTGAAAACCGCTTCTCGCCTTAAAGAAACTGATAATTGGTCGATATTTTGAAAGGAATAGATCCAATAGAGTAATTTACACTAAGAATGGCCTCCCCACCGACCAAATCTACGGATACATACCACACCCACCAGATGCCGACCTTCCCCCAATCCTTCCCCACGAATTTGAACTAGCCTTTTCAGCATGCAAATCCACCTGTTTCTCTCCTTGCTTCACGATTGAATCAAACCGCCCAGCGAAATAGAAACACTTGAACGCATCCCAAGGAGCAAAGCGGCATTCGAATTAAAACTTGGTATGGGAGCAGTGGTATGGGGTTTGGAAGCACAGAACTCCATCTCGCTTGTTCTCATGATGCTTTATCGTTTGGGCATTTTTACAAGGCCGTTTGGGTTTTGGGGTTGGTGGCAGGCGGCACATCCAGGAGATTTGCAGAATGCGGTGGTACCTTCCACCCCCGTTGGGTTGTTGTTGTCGTTTTAATGGAGTTCGGCGGGATTGTTGCCGGTGTCAAGAAGACCTTCTGGGTAGGAAACCGGACGGACTTTCTAGCAAATAATAACCTGCTTTGCTCCGCCATGTTATCTCTGAAAAGTGCATCGAAACAATGTGGGCCGTGTGCTTGTTTCGAAGACAATCTGCGCTTAATAACTGAAGAGCAACGGAAGTGGGTGACAGGTATCGCTATTCGGAGACGAGCGTATCTTGGCAGTTTCTGGCGTCTTTCCGGTGCTCCAAAAAGATATTGTTATGTTGAAGGGTGCGATGTGTAATAAAAAACTCATTCAGCAAAATATGGTGAGGTGACGAGATAGATAAACGCAGGGTTGACAATCGACAAAACCAAGTCGGCAACAAATACCAGTCGACAACAGTCATGTATTCTAGCAATCTGCAGCGTACTTCTGGTGTATTGAAGAGATGTGCCCTACTGATTGCTATAAATACCTGGTGGATGAGGAACGAGGAGGAAGTGAAGTAAGACTACGGATAGAGGAATGTGGGGGTAAAAAGATCGTTAAATAACAGTGATGAGGCTAGCTCTACACTTCTATGATACTTACGATTTGAGAAAATATTTTATAATGGACAAGTTACATCAAGACACTTTAAGCTCCCAATACATGCTACATCTGTGTATCATTGAAGCCAAGATAATCAGCACAGCCTGCTAGGCGATGTCTTCCTGAGCCCAATTTGAAGTTATCGTGTGAGTCTTCTCATTTTCTGAACAGATAATACACTAAGTTAGAATCTTGAAACCTTTAGATCGATTTATTAGTGCGAAAAATGTTTGCGCGCTGCTCGATCGATTGTTATTTTCATGGACAGGATGGGAAAATACGGGGTTATCTCCGAAGAAAATGTGGTGGTTCAGTTGAGTTGATTGAAGCAAAGGCTTCACTTGGAATAATTATCATGCATCACTATCCGTTCATAAATATAGGCTTTTGGGTTAGTAGTCAAAATAAAGGTTTGGCTAGTTCTTTCTTGTGATGCATAGCTCAATCAACCAAAGACCATATATCTCGAAGGCAGCAAACCATTCGTCCTTGGCCATCACAATGACACTTAATACTGGATTCGCTAAATGTGTCAAAAATATGACTTCGACAGGGCTTCATGGTCTTAGTAAGTGGAATATTCTTATTCGGCAGCGTCAAGTAAAAATAAGCGGGCATTTCCGTGTAGAAAGCTTGCTCCGGCCTCTGACAGGAGGCGTCAAAAAGCAAATGAATCCTTTAGGAATAAGCCGCCAAGTCTTTAATATTAATGGTAAATTAATTTTAGAACACAGATAGTGCCAATACAGTGGCTTTTCAAATTGGAAATACATTGTCGCATATGAAATCAAACTCTTGCTCTCAATTGTCACAACTCCTTCCAACTTTTGCTTGTGGAATTTTAGACAAAGTCTTTGCCTTCATTTTGCTCGAAGAATTTACTTATAAATAATACTGTGCAGAATCTAGGTTATGTCTCATGTAAAAGATCAGAACCAGAGTCATTCAATACAACATCCAGATCTACTCCTCTTCATCCCAAGATATTCCATTTTCCCGCTACATCTCAACTCCGTCAATCCATCCCAAATCTACACCGCAATATCCTATCCACCAATTTAAATATGCCCCCACACCGTCAACTTTACATTGTCCCCAGTATTCCAGATTATTTTTTCAATACCCTATGTTCGATCTCGTCATCTCACCGGACAACACCCGTGAGAACCCACAATTCCTATTTTCGATTCCTGTATCCCCCGATGAGGCAGAATGCTCGGGTGGATGATATTGCCATACATCTTGGAACACATGGCGATTGTATCACAAGTTTTAGGAATTGAGCGTTGTCGTCGTCATATTCCTCCCAATTCTCATCCCAACGTTTCATTCTCATTCCCATGTTGACCAAGATCCTCGTGCCTCTTGACCACGCAATGTATCCTAATTCATTTCCAGAGATTCCCTTCTCTTCTGGATCAATCTCAATCATTCCCACCACCCAATTGATTATACTACCACCATGCAAAACGGAAGGGAAGAAATAATGATGACTTCACTTCGCCTCGCTCCACACCTCCAAACGGAGTAATAATTAACCACGTTGAAAACCGCAATATAACTAGCACCGAACAGAAGTAATTATACCTTCGTACAGTAACCTTACATGACATGATGCACAACATACCTACCTACCCAAGAACTTCTAAATACTCAATGCACATGCCACTATTGCAATCCATTCATCCATGCGTCTATCATATCGCATCGTCTCTCTTCAAACATCAAAACCAATAACTCAATGCATGATATATCCGATTGATCACTCCATGGATCGACAGATCTGCATTGATCCCATATTTGTTCTTTTCTACCTTATCATTTTCTAGCTCTACTAGTTTACTGTATTTATGATTTGCATATGCACAGCACATCCATGCAACTCGGATTCTGTACAGATCTTGTAAATTATCCATCCAAACCGATTCACCTTTTCGCCTCACATCATCACCGTGTAAGTGTGGACGCTTCATAGACTTAAGTACAGTACCCGCAACATCTAACACCCAACACACCACACCAGCATCCTTTCCACTCCTCTCGAATTTGCCCACTTTTGTTTCCACCACCTTCCCATTGTTTTCCGCTCTCCTCTACTACCTTTCCATTCTCATTCCTTCCCCGAGCATAACCCAAAACCCTCTGCAACAACCGTACATCTCTCCAGCCTCTTCGACGACCACACCCTCTCAACCCGTTCCATCCGACGGAAACGGCCAAGCCTCCACACCCGCGCAGAAAACGGGCAGCAAGTCGGCCAGCTCCAAAAATTCCTCTAAAACCCCAGAAACCACAAAATCACTAACTCGCCTTCTTGCCCCCCCAAGATCAACGCGCCAATTCTTCTGGAAGCAAAACAAAATCCCTGTTGGAATATCAATGTATTGCATTCAATGGACAATCCGCGGATGAAGCAATATATTGTTGGATAGGAAAGGATGAAAGCGGGTGGGTGGAAAAACTTGTCACCCGTGTAACATGACATTTTGATTGATATTCGCACTCACGCACCACGCACGTACACGCGCGGGCGGGCAGACGGGCAGGAAGGCGGGCAAGGTAAGGTTACTACTGTAAGACACATTCAGGCACGCATACGCAAATGCCGAAGTTTCGATGCATGAAGATTAAATTAAATGACCGACGGAACATTCTTGGGGGTAATACTCGGGATTGATGGGATGGGGTGGGGTTTATCTCGCAATGTACATTACTCCACGGGGAAGAAAGAGCAAGACACTAAAATCACTGTAAGCAACATGTTACAGGCAAAGAGGAACCCAAAGGGTAGAAGAAAATATCGCGAATCGAATTTGGGGAAAAACTAAAAGAAGTAAGAATGAGATGGAATCATAACAACCTCCCGTCAAATCACGGAATGCCTCCAATCCACCTCACCTGCTTTCCCCTCCACGTCTCCTCCTCTCTTCATTCCATCCACCTCCATCAACTATTTCATTCCATCGCATACCACAAGAGGTTTTCCCAAACCCAAATCATCGAAAATATCCTCTGGATTCTTCAATTTTCCATCTTTCCACGTCATATTTCATGTGGAATAAAAAACGATGACATCCGCCCGAACTCGTGTCGCACTTGTTTGGTAGAAGAGGGGCAAAAGAAAATGTGCAAGGAGATCCTCCTTTCCTAGTCTTCTCATTCCAATCCCCAGATCCATCCCCTAGCTCCGTCTACCCGTCCTCCGAACATAGAAGCCGCTCCCATACAACGGTAGCAAAGAATTAAATGGGGAGGACAAGGAAAGAAGAACCTGATGATCACGTCCCAGAAAAGTTCTGTAGAACTAATGTCCCAAACAGAAAGACAATAAATAATATAAATAATCGCTGCCCAGTAAGAGAGGGGGTGAAATGAAGTGCAAAAGCAAAGAAAGAATTTCTCCAGAGCAGGAGACTGTCAATAACAGCAAAATGTGAAGTTCTAATTGCTGGCCAAGTGCAGCTCTTCCAATCGATTCCCGTTCCTTCCATTCCCATTCCGCATATAAAGGAGAAATCGATTCGCTAGTCCGGATGCTCTCCAGTGCTTTCGTGTCTCCTTCGTGGGGTGGCCGAGAGTGATGATCGTGAAAATTGTCGAGTGACTTTTATCTACCATAACCCTTCCATCGTTTTCATCCCAGTGATATGATATGGTGCAAATGCTGTGCCGTATTGACTGAAATTCCATCCTCAGTCCCAAGTCCAGAAATAGGGTATCACTTCCAGACGCCGTCACCTAGTTCCTTACCAATTTCAACCTGCGCCGCTCGATGTTGCCGTGTTACAATAACAAGTAATAAAAATTGAACAGGAAGGACGTATTTCAACGCTCTTCAAAGGAGATCAAGACACCAATCAGGTAATGTTCATCTCCTGCTGTATCAGAGCGGTGGGAAACAGTCCTTTTGAATCGTGGAATGCCTCCCACCTCCCGCAAGGTCGACCCAAAGACTCATTGCTGTTCATACTTGGCAGGTACCCACCAGAGTATTCGGATTTGACCCTCGAAGATGTGTACTCTGACAGACGAGGTGGTTGCCATCGCGATTCGTTGCCCTCGTAGATGGTGTGTGGAAAATAGAGATAGTCGGGGGAGTCTGTGATTGTTTTCGCTTGCTCAGCCGACATGATTGGTTCCAGTGGAACCTGGAGAGGAGGAATATGTGAGCGATAGTGGTTGGATCTGCCATCGTAGGCACTGCCGTAAGAAGAACCTTGGTTAAGCGAAGAAGACCCACCCATTCCCATGTCGTTTGGAGTTCTGGAAATGCTTCCTGGGGTGTATGATCCACCACCACTTGCACCTCCGGACCCTGGACCAGAGCTGGCATTGCTACCTCTTCTCTCCCCCTGATAGTGTCCAGGGGATCTACCTCGGACAACCATTTGAGCGGATATCCTGGTCGCAATCTTGACCCAGCGTTCGGGGTGGTGTTGACCCACATCGGCGTAAAGTTCAACGATGAGATGATAATATTGCTGGGCCGCTCTTCTCTTTCCGTTGTTTGCCGTCGCATTCTTGAATTGAATTCGTTCAAAGATTGCTTCAGTCGCAGGGGGGCTTCCATTCGAGAATGACTGGCTTGAATTGGGGCTGAATCCTGGAGGGTCATAAAGACCTCCTCTTGATCCACCAAGACTGTTGTCTCCACCATACAATCCGCCATGTTGTCGAGGCTGCTGTGGTTGAAGAACTACTCTTTCCGGCCTTTGCTGTGGGCCTTTGTCTCGCTTCGGAGTATGCTGGACAAGTTCAATTGCCTTACCATCGTGTGCATCAACCACTGCTGATATTGTCATCGCAAATGCGTAGACAGGAGCTCCAGCCGCACCGCCCGCGCCATGCTGGGGGATCAAGGTCATGCTTGCATTGGGGATCGAAGGCTGGATTGTGTATGAACAGTTCAGGGAAAAGTAATTTCTCCGGTAGCAAGTCCAATCCTTGTCGGCCATGAAGAAGCCCTTGTCAATTTTGCCGAAGATCTCCGGCCTGTAGATTTGGCCGTCGGTCGTCTGAAGCTGGTAAATGACTTCAGTGGGATTTAAAGGTGGGCATGCTGCTCCTAGGGAACTTTCCATGTTGATGGGGCTTGCGTATCCACCGGTTGAAGATGGTGATAGAGGCACGCCTCTTGAACTTGATGGAAGTGAAGGAGATCTGGAAGGGAGATCCGAGGGTCGGCGATAGGCTGGTGTCGCACTTGCGTATAGATCTCTGGCGCTAATTGGAGAGGATGGATGCGGAAGTCCCTGAGAGCGTGAAAATGGTGAAGGTCCAGAAGAGTTGCTGCGACAGGAGTACGTCATTATTGTTTGATTGCTGAATTGACGAAAAGCATACATGCAAGATGGGGAAATCACTTACAAGGGAGATAGTCGTGGCTGCTGCTTATCTGGCATCGACAGGTACCCAGAATTGTGATAGTAGTTGCTTGCGCCGCTGGTGTAGGTAGGGCCGCTCAGATTCTGATGATAGAGTGGTGTTGGGTAAGACGAGAAGGATAACGACGACGGTGCGTAGTTTGATACCGAGGGCTCTGGACTGCTTGGATGGTTTCCAGTATCAGGGTAACTGATGTGTCAGTTAGTCACTACTTCTTTTTGAGGTGCGACAGCAGCTCAGGTTGTATAGAGAACCGTTGCGTTCATATTCAGTACAGCTGCCCAAGCAGTCCTGCATTTAGGTAGCACAGCCAGCTCAACATTTCGTGGCACTGAGAACGGGGACTACCTCGCGTGATCAAGATGGTTGCTGTGAATGGTCTGACAGACGAATCTCAGGCTCGTACCACGGTTGAGCAACTTGCCAGGAGAGCAGATCTTCGTGGCAGTTTGAGTATCTTCGGGAGGCTCAACGCTGGCAAGAGGACAGCCGCGCGATAAGGGTCCGCTGAAGAGCGAAGAGGCTGATCACAGATTGCCTCGTGCCTAAATGCGGTGGCCGGCCGGAAAACACGAAAACACAGCACACCAATGAATAGTTCAGGGCGACTTACCGGACATCATCTGAAGCGTTCAGTGTCATGTACCGTAGTCCCATATCAGAGGGTTGAGAGTGCGAATGATGGCCGAAGTCGTGGCTCGATGAGCTTTCAGGCTCTTCGTTTCCGATAATCAGAGATGGAGAGTGAGCAGACAAAGAACCTAATTCTTGAATATTATTTGGTTGAGATCCCATGAATTGACTGGGCGGGAAGGTTGAAGGACTGTGAACTGGTTCATGGTTAGCGTCGGCGTGGGAGCTTGACGGGTTGTGCGGGAGAAGCAGACGGGAGGGAGGACGGAGATGGGAAGGAGGAAGATATCAATTGGTGGATGATGGCGAGGAGGAGGAGAGGAGGGGTCGAGTCTTCTGAAGAGTGTGGCAAAAACCCTTGCATCAAGCACGATGGCTGCTGGCCAACGAACGCCTATGTAGCTAGGAGGCAGCACCTCATATTGCACATGGAAGCAGCTCTCAACTTGAAGCGCATGTTTGATGATAGACTTGGGTTTATAGCCCGAGTTGAGCCAATTGACAATAGCCAAGGATGCACAAGGCCACAACCAGAATGAACTGGTGTTGACAAAGCAATTGGCAAGATAAGTCAGTTAATAACTGCAAGCGATGCACTCGCATCTTCAGTTTAAAGTGATGCCAGGCCAGACCAAGCTGCACGTTGTGGAAGGTCGACCATAGCTGAAGAAGCATGAATAAGGGGGCATCGGTAGTGCTTACTATCAATCATTTGCTCTTGTTTCATGCGATCTCATTCGCTCGGAAAGATGATTCTGGCAATTTTTTGTAGTGGTATATAGTGGTAGCTTTGGTTGCGAAGGGGGCGGATCACAAGCGCCTCCAAGCTTTGTTGTTGCTCGACGCTTTGATCTGAATCGAGGGCAGATTTCGGCCAGACCCCGAGTTTCCAGTAATACACTCGGGACTT
>JBAMDN010001361.1:0-13128 GCA_037074945.1 Tetracladium marchalianum
ACTGATTGATTGAATGGCTTGCCCGCCCGCCTCTTTCTTTGCTGACATACTTTCCGGGCAACACAATTTTGCCTGATGTTAAAATAATCCTTGGTAATCTGCAGCAGGAAAACAACCACATGTTTGTCGCTACAGTAGGCGCTTTCTCCTCCTCGGCACGTTGCTGGTGAAGGAGGATGGATGTGCTCCGGTACTTTCACCGCTACTGTAAAAGGAGCCGTTCGACGGAGAGTACGTACATGATGTATGTCCAAAGTACATCTACATAATCTTCAGAACGAAGGGTAGGAGACATCATTAATCGAATAGATTGGTTCTCCCATGCATGCATGGACTTCATGCAGTGGGATTGGGCAGTTCATGTGTGTACGTGCTGTAGCTTATCTCGGAGAGTTTGGGAGAGGTCGGGAAGGAAGCTCTGTATTTTTGATATTACTGGTTTGGGAGGAGGCAGCATTGAAGCAAGCAAGGTATCGGGTGGTTTTTGCTTAGTTACAAACTCGAAGTCCTGGATGAACAAGCTTGTCTGTCCGGCTGTCTGCCTTCTGCGAGGCCGCTTCCGCTATCCGAGAAGACGGTTTTCTTGTTGCTGCAACTGGTTCCGGGGCTAGACTGCAAGCGAGGGAGTGCCTCGACATGCAGAACAGGGTACCTGTTCATCACACTGCAAAATCCACGATCTGTTAGTCCCCGGCCTGGATATTTGACAGAGCGTTGCATGAAAGGGTGATCCTGACCTTGACACGCCTCTTCTTGCAGCGCTGACACCCGTTACGGGACTTGGTGAATCCCAGCCGCTTCATACCAAAGCCTGAAAGGTGATTTCTCATGCCTCTCAAATCAATGCAGCGGCACATGAGCTAGATACGGTTTGCAGCAATGACAAGGAGGACAAGATCGCGAGCCAAAGCCCACATATAATACCACACGCGGGATGTGGCTGTGCTCACCGAGCCCCAAAACTGGAGCTTCACACAGCCACGATAAAAACGAGAACGAGAATCGAGAACGGGAATTTAGACCCATCCAGTGCTCAGGCTGCAAATTCAGGCACTAGATGGGGCATTAAACGGACGTCTCAGGCGCAATTCCCTGCGTTGTCCTGCTGATTGACGCGTCTTTGCTAGATGTTCAGTTTTCCACTACGCTCACCGGTTCGCCTTATGGAAGCTCTGTCCAAAAGAAAAGGAGTAAGCAACATGCGCGTCAATGCCAAAGAGACGAAGCCCAAGCTCACTCAGCAGAAACAACCCCCCTTCACCCCTTCGACCAAT
Source organism: Tetracladium marchalianum (assembly GCA_037074945.1). Taxonomy (NCBI): domain Eukaryota; kingdom Fungi; phylum Ascomycota; class Leotiomycetes; order Helotiales; genus Tetracladium; species Tetracladium marchalianum. The sequence continues at coordinate 1,275 of JBAMDN010001361.1, forward strand.
CACACCAAGGTAATAGAGGCTGTATTGGAGGACGCGAATGCCGGATATGAGTCGATTAGGCAGCTTTCGGCGGTCATCTGCGCGGGGATCATTTGTTAGCATCAACTCTAGCGACCACATCAAAATGCTTTGATTAGTGCAATACCTCCCGTGGCCCTCATCAACCCAAAGCAAAGGGGTACAACGCTGATCATGGGCATAATCCAATGAATCGATTCTTAATGGTCCGCCCATGTATGAAGAGCTCGAATGGCGGTGCGATGCCGGCCAATACTGTCATCCGACGCGTCAGCTTTACATCCGGCACGAATTCGTCTCGATTACCTTGTCGCTCGACTTGACTTTTGCGGGTGAGAAGGTTGGCGAGATGCCCACAGGTTGAAACTCTGCTAGACCACCTGGCAAAAAGACCACACTCAGCAAACCTTGGCTGAAGCTGTACCCGGCAGCGTAGACGAAGGAGAATGTTGCTCTGAGCAGAACTCAATAAATACTCCGTAAGCTATATCCACATCCGGCGCGAGAGCTGTCTCAATGACGCGGTGAAAACAAGTCCCATCGACCGGAAGAGAGCAGGTCTGATGACAGCACGGTTCGACGCGTCCATGCTACTATCAGTCGGATGTTGGCTGGCGTTTTTCGTAGGCTTTGCGCACAATGATCACCTCAAGGATACCAACAACACCGGCCTTCTTCTGTATTACAAAGGCGGCAGACTCAAATACACTCATCGGAAACCTAAACGTCAAAAGCATACCATTGGTGTCGCTGAACGCTGCCCCAATTTACGTGGAAACAAATGCGATGCTCCTCGGGTGATAAAGCCAAGCTTGCCTCTATGTTTCGCTCATAGAGTCGAAAAGCAGAGGCCCAGCAGCATGTTTTCCAGAAGTCGGTGGATATAACAAATCTCGTGACGATGGACGAATAGTCGTTGAATCTACTATGGTTTTGGGACGGCTGGAGTGAACATGGAAGGATCCTGTCTGACGTTAGCTCGTAGTGTCAAGGACAGACGAGTTAGGTTTTCGACACATAATATACCAAAGGTCTATCGAGGAGGAAGCGGAACGAATCCGTCACCCTGACCCTTCCCCGTTCCATGGCATCCGATGAAAGCTCACAGGATGATCGTGAGTGGAGCGATGACTGCAATGTTGGTCCATTTCTTTGATAGATACCACTTCATGGGATGCTGATGGTCGTCAACTCCCACCACCTCGAGTTCCGATCTGTTCCACTTCATCAATCTCTCTTTTCCAGTTGGATTCGGTTGGTGGTTTGTCGCCATAGTCGTTGCATTGGAAAACAAATTGGATGCAGTGGCCGGGTCGCGCTTGTTCCCATCCTGCTTGTCGTGAACTGGAAGCATTTCAGCAAATAATGAGAAGCAAATGAAGATGAAGAGAAACGAACAGTGCACACAAACGTTTAGCAGAAATTGGTCTTGCTCCGCGTCTCTAATATAACGCTTGGGACTTGCGAGCGGGCAAGACGTACTCGTTCTCGTTTCCGTTATCGCCATATGCTGCGGGGCCAGGGACCGCACCTCGCGAAAGGTCAACTGGTATGGAAGGATTCGCCTACCAGTAGGCCGTATGCAATTGTCTCAGTAGCCTACCGGATCAGGTTGTTCATTGATAGATCAACTTGGATTAGCCGTTGGGGGGTGGGGGCTGGTGCTAGATGCCCTTAAGAGTTGAGCGATATTTCTACCTTAATAAACTTTAATCAGTCCCTTTCCATGTGGTATCAATCTCTTGTTCTTATTCCCAGTGGTGAAAGACTGCCATAATGATGGGCAACTGAGAAGTTCCAAAAGTTAGAGACGAAACTGCTGAGAGTACGGTCCGGATACACAGAAGAGCAAAACTTCAAGAGATTTCCAATGTTGTCTGGTTTGCGACAGAAAGCGAAAGCTTACTTACACTCGGTGACCGGGCCCGTGTCGCCGATGCCCGATGCAATGAACGACCCTATTCAGGAACATGTTTAACATGCGGCAGCCGACGAGTTTGCAGCGACTGTCAAGACCTGTGGGATCAGATTGTCAGATCTTTGAATCGAGTAATCTCCAAAGTAACCTTGACAGATAAGGAATATTTGCAGGATCAAGTTTGGTCGGAGTCTATCCTATACTCGCCGAGGTGTTCAAGGGAGGCAAGAGAATCTTATTGCGATAATGAGTAGAGGTAGAGCAGCAATCTGAATTCTCTAAATCGAATTTTCGATGTAAGTTCTCGGTCCAAAACATGAAACTCGACATTGACTATGATATGAAATGAGCACACTTGATCTGCTCATTCCTTTGGTGCAGATTTACGAGGGTCGTGAGAGAGGGCCTCTGAACGAGACAGTGCTTATAATTAACAAATCCACAAACTCATGGGTCTCCCCCAGGTTTTGTGTTGCTCCGTACGTTACTAAAAGAGGGCGTTGAGTTTATTTCCTCTCTCGTATCTGCAAACTCTATCAGAACCCGGCTTTTGATCAGATCACAAGCGTTGACTTGCGTTAGGACGGATCAGAACATCCCGAATCTCAGCGAGACCTACGTTGGCAGCCGCGCTAGATAGTTCTAAGCTCGAGTAGTTTGATGGCCCTAGAAACACCCTTTTGTCCATAAAGGTTGGCATCAGAGAAACGGCCTCCCAAGTCCCACAGCTCTTACACCCAGCGCAAGAAGCTTCAATACGTCGGTGCCGTAGCGTCTGCCGCCGTCAGCGTACACCTCAACTTCTTCTTCAAAGATGTCGGGATCCTCATAGTATGTTCCCAGGCGATCTCCGAAGGGAATGGGCTGACCATGAGTGCACGTCCACCGTGGTTGGATAGAAAGATCGCGCGTGCCCCGGCATCGACGGCCCTTCTGGCATCCTCAATCATCGTCTGGATCCCTTTAGGGATTATGGGAAGCTTGTCATGGTCTGGAGTTGCTTGAAGAAGTCCCAAGTCATAAATGTGTATCGAGGGTCTCGCCCAAGACTTGTGTCCTCCAATAGTCTCTTGGCCCGGTAAGTTGTTCGATCTGCTGCTGAATCGACCGTGAGGATGATGGCGTCTCGACCAGCGGCTTCAATCTCGGCAAAGAGTTCCATAGGCGCCTTATCGTCTAAATTCATGAGAGAAACCTGTCTGCTCAGCCGAAGAACCCACTGAATAGCGCAGCTGTGGGTGTCCTACCTGTTGCCAAATGACCTGGTCTGGTTGTGTTTTTTGCTCCGTGATTTGGTCCATCGTCAACGATGTCGTTTGAACGACTGGCAGGAGACTAAGCAATCCCGACTGTGTTCAGTAACGAGACGAGAACTTACGATATAAAGTACATTAGCGTTTCCCGCGGCTTTGGCGAGGTTGCCCTCCGCTCCCACATGCGTCAATCCAGCTTGAGCGAAGGGGCTGATGAAAAAAGGCTGTGCGAATTCTCGGCCTAGAATGGTAGTCCTAATGCAACGTTATGAACAGCACCTTCAATAGGTATCATAAAGCTCTGACCTTAGGACTCAGCGTCGATACCAGTGATGTTTCCCATAACCCTCGGTCGGAAGCGAAATTTTTCAAAAGCCTCGAGGTTTTGTCTATACGAAGATTCGCTTCCCGCACCGTGGCGAATGGCGGCGTAGGACTGATAATCTAACACCTTCTCTGCGACGTAATCGAAATCCGGAAGCCCGGCATACGATCAACACCTGGAAGTGAGCCATTGGTAGGGAAATCCAAGGCTTCCTCAATCCTACGAAAGCGTTAGATTCACACGACCACAGCCAAACGAAAGACTTACCCCGTGTCTGGGGCATTCAGGAACGGCAAGGCGGCCAGTACCTCCTGTGATTGCAAGAGTCGGAAAAAAACGAGAGCTGCAAACATGATGTATAACAATGAATATTGGATTTTCGTAGTTTGTAATTTTCCAGCGTAGAGTCACGCCTCGGTATATATACATGTGCTGCAACCTACTAGTTGGGCATTGCATCTGCGCGCCTAAACGCGAAATCCAGGGTAGGTAGATTACCACCGACGGTCTAGGGTTACGCGAACTTACTGTGGCTGCGCTTCCAATATTTGGGGATCTACAATGCTAGCTGGATGCGAGAGTCTGATCCGATGGGGCTGAGTTTCTAGCGCTCAGTGTTGGCGGCTTTCTGCTACTCCTCTTGACCAGGGCTCCATGCGATTTGCGGACGCGTCGTGCGGCGCAGGAAAACCTAATCTACATCTCGAAACCGATTCATCTGGATTGGTTACGGGCCAAGTGCGAGTTTCGCAGAGTGGGATTAGGTAATTTCGGGATCGCATCTTCGCATCATCAAGCCATTCCCGTTCCCGTTGTCGTCGTCGTTCTCGTTCTCGTCGTCGTTCTCGTTCTCGTCGTCGTCCTCGCTAAATGGTGTAGCGACATGGATCAGGATTTAGTGGACGTTTCAAAGACAACGTACCAGAGGCACGTGCCCTTGTAATTATCCTTGCTGGAGTATAGGTGCAGCAGCTATGTCAAGCCAAGTGCTGAAGGGTCGTGCGTCTGTTTATTCCATGTACCATTAACCGATTACTGGACGAGTCAGCTGTCCTCCATCGTATCGCACTGGAACTGCACAGTAGGCGCCAATTTATACTCCAAAAGCAATCTGAGTAACTGCGAGTGTTCACAAGATGTTGACCTTGGGGTTCCTAGAGGTCAGCTGTCACTAAAACGTGCAAAGCCTTGCCGCACGCACGCCTTACTTTTCACCCCAGATCCCACAGATATGCTAGGTCTGTTTTAGCGTTTCCTTATGGACTCTTAACAAGGTGCTTGGAATGACGCGATATCAGCCACCCATTGTTGGTCCCCATCTCGGCATTTGAGTAGTAGCATCTCCTTGGAACCCCTACCACGAAATCCAATACAGGGCTTTGCTGTACAATATTAGGTACCTAGGACAACGCAATCTTAACTGCGCCACCTGATCTACGACATCTTACCTTGTTCTTTGATTCAGCTCTGACCTATTGCTTTGCGGCAATTAGTGATGCAACTGGGGTACGTCGGTTTCTCCGACAGAGACACCATGATGCTTACGTTGATAAAGGCATGATTCGTAACATGCTCGTCCGTGATCGAGCCATCACATAACATATAAATTGGCCATACGTTCTTGCCCCGTGTCTGCTGAGGTTTGTTTTCATGTTGCAAAGGCGTCGACACGGTACATCCCAACACCAACCTCTTAACCAGCCAACAAGCACCATCACCCATTCTTCAACATGTTTTTTCGTCCGGGCTCCTTATCATCTTCGGGATATTTCGCACAAGCGTTCCCTCATTTTGTGAAGCCCTTGGAAGATGTTCTGGCGGTGCGAAGTCAGGCCAGTCTAGAACACAGCGGCCTCACGCTCAAGCACTTTCTGTGGGAAGCGCCGGGTAAAAACGATGGTGAGTAGATTCATAATGACACCAATATCTATCCGATGATATATCAAGCTGACTGAATCCCCATCAGTAGCCGCTAGCCATGTCCGTTCATGAATACACTTGCCAACCATGACTTTGTCAACCACAACGGCCGAGGCATCACTCGACCTCAGCTGGTCAAGGCTTGCGTTCGAAGCGTTAAACATTGATCCCGAGTTTGCTGCCGGTGTATTATTGATAATGGTATCATTGTCAATGGGAATTCCAAACTCCACTGTAAGATTCATCCTCTACCTGGCTTAACCGATGCCTGATTGCTTCTTCAGTTTTTCGATCTCGACATGCTTCACGATACCCACGGAGTAATAGAACATGATGGAAGTCTATCCCGCGATGATATCTATTTCGATGCGTCCAATGCTTTTGATAAGAGAGTTCTCGACAACATGCTGAGCTATACTCCCCAATGCCGACCAATTTAACGCAACCGATTTGGCGATTGCTCGCTCAAGGCATGCTTACGACATGAGTCTCGCAAATCCCTCGTTTCCGAAATCACAGAAGGCGCGATCCCAGTGATTATGGGAGAAAATGCAATGATACTTGCGGTGTTTGGTCATGCCCCGGATGATCCCTCAGCGAACAGAAACTTGGTTGAGTATTTCTTTCGTAAGCCACCGCCGTTCCCCGAACCATTACGTCACAGCACAAGTGAAGTTTTCACTCTTAAAGATCAATGCATAACTAAATGTGTATAGGAAATCGAGAGACTTCCAGGCAGCTCGTTAGGCTCGAAGACCGAGTCAATGTTCCTCTCGGCCCAACCGTTGGTTCGATTATTGATGAATTAATCGAAACTAGTCCTCAGGATATTCCATTGACCTACGATCCGCGTGTTTCTGCCTCTGGTTGCGGATTGAAACTTCGAATCAATGTTTTCAGGCGGAATCGTCCAGCGGAAGAACGATGTTCGTGGAATCTGGTTCAGGACTTACACTTACTACTTCCAATACGTCACGAAGAGATAGAAGGATTTTCATATCACTGGTTCGCATATCTGGTTCATTTTCTCGAAATCTGGATTTCCGCTGTGCCAAGGTCCTTAAATCAAATTCTGCTACTTATTTTTCATGCATCTCGCTTCTCTAAATTCTCAACAAGTTGCCGTCTTTCTGTCACGAGGATCTTTGTGCCTGCTGCGGCTACCTAGAGACCCTTGTGTTGAACAGGCTTGCTCGAGGGGATTCAATTGCGAATAGAAATAGCCCGGGTGGCGTTAGGTCAGCGCTCATGTGAATCACGGGCTGTCGAACCAGGTGCTTCGCGTATGACAAGCGTGTGGTTTCCACGTGAGAGACTTGTTCAGCCATCTGTGCCTACCACTTATGCAATTTCTTTTCCGTGATACTGATTTGTATGTGATACTCATACCCATATTGGCTGCTGATGTCGAGTCCACCGACTCTATCCAGTCTCTATTCGCGATGCAGCGCCATCTTCCCCTTTGGGATGCCCGAGCTGTAGTTATATGGGTAGGACCAACTCGGCATCGCGAGCCTTTCAGAAATCCAATTGAACGCGTGGTGAACGATCACCGGCGGAGAAGAATAGTCGTTGTACGTATCTTGAGAGCGATATTTAGTGCCAATACGAAGTCAAGATTCCAAGCCCCCATGGCTCTCATCTATGCTCAGAAGTAGTGATGTGAATAGAAGCGAGCCACCTGATGCTATGAATTGAGGAAACCAGATGAGATCACGAGCCAGGCAGCTGCCATCGCCCGGGATGTGACGAAGATTCTCTTGGGCAGTTTATTTCAACCCACGACAATTCGTCCCATCGGCGATCTTCTGGTTACCGGATAGCAACGCTTCATCCCGCTTCTTGAGTTCCCATGTTAGCGCCAAGAATCCTAATGATACTCAGAAGACTTTGCTTTCTTGCTTTCGACTCACCTCAACCGTAAATATCGCAATCTCTCCAGACAAAGCATTATTAACACAAATGTCACGACACAGGCCATGACGAATAAGTCGGGATACTCTGTAATAATCCACGTCGAATTGCGAGGCACAACGTCGGCCGCGGAGTCGCGGCTGACCTCTGGACGAAGTTGCTTGCGGCCTCATGCTAGAATGCTTCGGCGATGTGAGGGCCAAATTGATCAGAAGAAGATTAACAAGGACGACGATGCGTTTCACACATCTGGATGAAATGGTGGAGGCTCTCCAAATTATACGCAATATATAGTGCGGACGCTTTCCCCACGCTTTGAAGACAACTGGAGAGTGGGGCAGGCTATCGTCGTCAATTAGGGCGTGGCGGTGGTGTGTCAGACAGAGCACGAGCAGCGAAAACGAAAACGAGATTGTAAAACTAAGAACAAGCAAAAACATCAATGATCCTTCTCCCATGTGCAATATTAGAAAGAGCTCCATAGGAGAAGTCATAGGCTGTTACGGCCCGCCATGCGGGCTACACGTGAGTCGGAACCTACACTTTCCTCACCCACAACCGACCCGCCAACTTACACCAAGCTATTTAGTTGCTCGCTGTGAGCACTTTTCCTGGCTCACAACGAGACTCTACTCGTTACAGTGACCACACGCTAAACACTACTCATATCCAGAAATGCATGGCTCGCTGGTATATCTAGTTCCATACATCAAGTGACTACACCATCATATCTTTGTATGGGCTTGAGTTGAAAAGGCGATTGAGTGTTGAGCTAAATCGTGGCTCATGTTGACGGTCGAAGTGGTAGCGACTATAATTGAAAGGCTAGGCGCTATAAACTGCTCGCGTTTAATTTAAGAAAGAACAGATTAATAAGTATAGTCGGATTTCTTGGTGGGCACCGGTGGGCGCAGTTCTTTACATCTGAGGGACCGACGCACCAACCACATTCACCGCGACGCCAACTCTAGACCCAGCTGAGTCTTCCTCGCCGTCTCAAGTGACATCTCCCAGGCGGACCTCAAGTCCCAATGTCCATTCTCCAATGTCGGATCGAGGTCGATCAACCTCACCTACAGATGGCAAAAGTACAGTTACGTCTCGCACATCCACGGCTAGTGCTGAGCTTGCGAAGCCAACCCCACCCTGTGGAGGCCTTGTGAAAGGGCTACCTTTACTTTGCAATGCCAGAAATGACGGCAACATTCTTCACGAATGAGAACAACATAAAACCACTTATAAGTGAATTATGTTCAGCGTATGCAGGTCAAGAGGTTCCAGCCAGGGGGTTTTCGACTTGGACGGCCAGATCGCGAGAAACCATCCATCAAGTATGAAATTTGGGGATTGGCTCTGCCAAATTGTAAAGCCACGCAGCGTCAAACTATGCCTTCTCTAGAAGATTGCAATGATCGCTTATACGACACATTTAAACAGTGTGGATGTAATGGGGGGACTGGAGGTATTTTACTCGACAAAGAAACTTGCGTCCTACATCATTACCGGCCCACGAACGGAAAGAAAGCCCCTCTAGTTTTGACACTAACTGGGGTCTTGAATATGTGGAATCATTTCATAGGAGGAAGACTGCGAGGGCCTGAAATCAGTGGTTTTTGGGAGCTTCAATAAGTTCGAGGATGACGGACCTTTTCAGACTCGGTATTGTGAACGGCATGCATAGAGCAGACTGGACTCCGTATGAAAACAATTCCCTTGGATGAAAATCATGACGTGAGAGTTTAGTCAGCACTATACCTAAGATAGACTTGGAAAACGGTGCCTCATTCAGGGTTGGACTCAAATTTATAACGTTCGACAACAAACCCGGATTCCCTCCCTGACAGTCATGACACTGACAGATGGTGCATTTCTGCCCAAGGCTGCCCGTGACTGCCTCTCTTGGTGAAAAAACTAAAGCTCAAAAAAGATAGAAAGGTGTTCATTAGTACGCTGCACTCACCGCGCCAGTAAACCAAGTTGAGCCCTGTGCGGGCGCTAGTATGGAGAAACTCCCTCCTTCCAGCTCGTGCATCTTCCTAGCGATTAAACACTGATCTAGACACAATGCCCTCCGATCAAATCTGAGCGCCCAGCGCGATAATAGCAAGGTAAATCACTGGGAATTGCGTTAGTGCTCTGCTGTAGGCATTGCGACGGGAAGCGTAGTGGCTGTTGAACGACCAGCAAAACAGTCTTTATTTTTACAAGATTTGGAAGGTTGCAACGTGTCGTCTTCATTTTGGGATTTTCTGTGGTAGAGCGGGCAGAGATGAGCTCACATAAAATCCCCACTCGTTTGTAGCCGCTGTCTAACTGGAAGCATGATCGGTGAATAGGGTCTGGCCGACAGACTCGCTCGTTCAAGAATTTGGTCACCTCGCCTTGCCAATGCGACACATTGACTAGCTGCCATAAGATTACCCATTTACTCCTCGTTTTGTTCTTCTCTTGGCTTGTCGCCAATGTAGAATCTGATAGTTCTTCATTGTGCGATGTGTACAGAGTCAGCCGAGGCTTATCGCCGTGTGTTCATAGACCAACATTCATTCCCAGCCACCAGACTTGCGCATATTCTTCCCGATTGGGTTCGAGATCCTGGGCGGTTCAAACATGAAATGGCCTCGATATGGGTAGACCATGCTTCAGTTGTTGAAGATAGAACGCTGAACACTTGGAAAACCGGCCTTGCATGCCTGTCACAGAGTCGAGCGAGTCAGATAAGGGGCCGGTGGGATTGTGCGTTGGGCTTGTAGAAGATACGGAACATACGTAGCAGAAATATACACAGCTTCAACGCACTGGTCCTAGGTGACGATCCTCCTGGGCGTGATGAGTCCATTGATTCATCGTTCCTTACAGGGAAGGTGACTGGAACTTGGAGCTCACTGAGATCGTTGAGTAACAATGCCCGCGACTCCCATTTCGATTTTCACGGCACTATACAGTATTACGCACTGTTTCTATCCATCTACTATAGAGTCAGTGAATGTCGCTTTGTCAATACATACGAAATGTTCCAACACTTAGGTCCGTCCGTTGCAGCAATGTCCCCAGTAGAGCCGACATGCAGGCCCACTATACCCCAGTTGATACGCCGGCAAGGTTAACTGCCCTCAACCTCCTTGTCATGCCTCCGCCACCACAGGGATGCTAGCCGACCACGCGAAGCTGCTCCTAGACAAACAGCATCGAGCATCTTCATCCTATTTTCACTGGGTCTTTACTGAGAACTACTCTCGTTGGCCTGACTTGTCTGGCGGGGAGAAAATTTTGTGGTCTTGCACATTATTCACGATTTTTCTACCCTTTTGTGCTCTCTTATTTATCTGTTGGGTCTTGTTTTGGGGTGTCTGGAATGACAACGGGCACGCCGCATTGAACAGGTGACTTGGTTGTAAGTTGTGGGTTTTAAAGGGGTTGGCCAGAGGCTGTTAGTTGGGTCGGGCTGTTGAATTCTTCACCAGAAGTGTATGGTTGATCCGCCGGTTTATTGCAGGCTGTGGGTTAGAAACTGTCGACAGACAATGGTAGGAGAGAGCGAAAGGGAGGAGGAAAGGGGAAAGTAGCATTATAGTGTCCGTATAATAGCAAATAATGACCGCACTAATTGGCTCTTTATGCCTCTTGACGAGGGAAAAATGGTTGCTGAAGTTTGGTTCCGGCGGGGCTGCCCCCCAAGATATTACGGTTTGGTGGTCAGTTCATTGCGTGCACCGGCAGATACAACGAACTGACACTCATCAGATGAAAACAAACAGAAGCTCGCACATGCTTATCTCGGACTCGATGCCCGAATCGTCAAACCATCCTCATGGACGCTTCTCTGTGAAGGGCCTTCTCGCACTTTTGTTGATGAGTCCAATGCGGGGATCGGCGCCCTAGCTTTCGAAGGAGATCGTCCCACTACTATGGGCAAGATCATCAGCATACCAAGGTCTTCGCATGTTCGAGAGGGTGTCAAGCAGACGGAAGAACTTCTTCTTCTCAGAAGCAAACTTGGATAGCCTGTCTGAAAGTAGTCCCATGCTTGATTGGCACAAAGATTACCGGCATATTGCTCGGCTATGCAGACGGGCATCAAGAAGCTGTTGGGCAGGCACGATTAGATTGCCTGTCTCTGCACCGCTAACCAATATGTCCTGGAACACTGTAATTAGGATTTGAGCTGGAAGGTCAGTGTCTCCCCCAACCGCCGCGGAGGCCTCAAACTACCCCTCACAGAAATCTCCGTAGGTGCTGGGCTCTTGTGTCCCAGTTACCAGGTTAACCTTAGCAATACCTAACTGAACCAAGACACCTTTTTTTTTTTTTTTTTTTTATTGCTAAGGTTAAAACGAGTTCTTGGGACCCATAGACAGCACCTGGGGATTTAGGTGCCATGCAAGGACGGCGGATAGAAGTTTGCTTACAATATATGACAACCACTTTTCAAGGATCAATATCGGTTTCCGAATTTGTGAAATTGTGGATGGCGCCAGACAATTGTCGTTGCACTAGAGTTTGAGT
>JBAMDN010001364.1:0-11289 GCA_037074945.1 Tetracladium marchalianum
TTATGTATTGCTAAGGTTAAAACCAAAGCATGTACCTATAGACAGCACCTGGAGACTTTGGTTGTGATGGTTGGTGATCACGGTATGGCCTTTGAAGAGGACTCCAAGGTCTTTTCAACATTCGAAAATGGGCACATCGCGAACATGCGAGTACCTTTAAACTTCCATCATCCTTCGTTACCTCGAATGCAGCTGAAGGTCAATGCAACTTCCCTCTCCATCATTCCCACTATCCTCGATCTGCTGGCCACCACTTCTTCGATTAACAAGGAAGATGAGATTATTGCGTCTGATCTCATCCAACAGTATGAAGGACAGAGTTTAATTCGGCCCTTCCAAGTCAGGAAGAATGGAAGGCAAGCTTGGAACATTGGAGTTATAAATGCTGGGGGAGCACTACTTTCCGCCTCCTCGACCGCCGTTCCATATCGACTAGTGATGCCCATATGCAAAGCTGGAACCTATCGGTTCACCGACAATGATTTGGATCCCCACGAGTTACAACCGGTGGAAGGCAATTCGGTGATGGAATTGGCGAATAAGGTAGAAAAGTTGCATAGTATCGACGCAGCAGAGTGGATACAGCAAGCCGAGAAGGTCGGTAAGTGGTGGACTTTGGAGCAGCGGCGGAGATGGAGATATAATGGAGCGAGTTTACAAAACGACCGAACACCGCAGGAGTTGGAAGGGGCTGGCGCAGAAAGAAAGGAACATTGGTGGGACACCTAAAAGGCAGGATGGCATTCTGGGCTGATATTTGGGGTCAAAGCATTTGGAACGGAGTCGGTCATTGCATGGTCTTTTTTCAACTTAGCGTTTCTTTTGTCAGGCGTTGATGATACGCCCAAAATCTCGTGGTATCTGTTCAAACATGTAACGATGACATTCACGGTCATGCTGTGTATTCGTTGCAAGGCAAACAAAGGAAATCTGGAACTCGCTCGAGGCCAGATCTGTCCAATGGGGCTTTTCGTTCTTATATTATCTAGTGTTCATCGTGCCTTATGTAGAACTTGTACGAGAAATGCAACTTCACATCCGAGCATTTAATATACTCGTTCTTAATTCTTGTGAGAGGCAACTTGGCATAAGCGAGTGCTTGAGATTAGGATAATCCATTTCTGTAATTAATTTTACATGCCCTATCTCGTCTGGCAAAGTGGTAGATCAAGTCAATTGCAGACCAAATCATATTACTTGTCGATTAGCTACCTATGTAGGGAATGGCTGTGATAAAAACATATCTCGTTGCCCTATGCTGTATGTATACTGTGTACCTTTGGCGCGGAGGGAAGGAAGCAGCAAAAAGGTATCTACCGGCAGTACCTATGTCCAACTTGGGACACCGCCCCAGGTTATTCTGCCCAAAAAAATCTCCGTCACCGACAACCGGACCCCACGGCCACAGCTTCCCCAGATTTATTGATTGACTCATCACCACCTCCAACACACTCTATTCCTGCCTTTCTGTGTCCAAGAACCTGCAATTGATCCTCCCCGTATCAATTGGCACCTGGCAGACATCATTCCCTCTTTCACATACAATCTGTTCTGGACAACATGGGCCCTTCACCCCCTACCTCAAGCCCTACTCGCATTGCCATTTTGGGCAAGGAGGACATAGTCATCGACTTCGACATTTGGCGAACTTTTGTCGTCGAAGACCTGCTGAAAAATACCCCTTCGTCAACATACCTCCTCATCACAGACACCAACCTCTCGCCTCTTTATGTACCAGGCTTTAGGAAGGCTTTCGCAGAGCGGTCTGCCGCTCTGGAAGCGCCTCCACGACTCCTCATTTATCAAATCCCACCAGGAGAAAGCTCGAAAGGACGGGAGACAAAAGCCGAAATAGAGGACTGGATGCTACTGCAACAATGCACAAGAGATACCGTTATTATTGCTCTGGGCGGCGGGGTTATTGGAGACCTGATTGGATACGTTGCAGCCACATTCATGAGAGGTGTTCGATTTGTGCAGGTTCCTACAACTCTGCTAGCCATGGTTGACTCCTCAATTGGTGGAAAGACAGCGATTGACACGCCATTCGGAAAGAACCTCATCGGTGCGTTCTGGCAGCCACAGAGGATATACATCGATTTGGCTTTCCTCGAAACTCTACCCGTCCGGGAATTTATCAATGGCATGGCTGAAGTTGTCAAGACAGCTGCGATATGGGATGATGCTGAGTTTGCTGCTTTGGAGGATAATGCTGGTCTGATCATGGCAACAATCAGAGCGAAACCGCAGAGCTCAACAGGCCGTTTGGACAAGATTCGAGATATTCTCAAGCGAATTGTGGTTGGGTCAGCAAAGACGAAGGCGGAAGTTGTGTCGGCCGACGAGCGGGAAGGAGGATTGAGGAATCTTCTCAATTTTGGCCATTCCATTGGCCATGCATTTGAGGCAATTCTCACCCCACAGGTGCTCCACGGAGAAGCCGTGGCTATCGGCATGGTCAAAGAGGCAGAATTAGCTCGCCATCTTGGAGTTCTCAAACCAGGTGCCGTTGCACGTTTGGTGAAGTGCATCTCAAGCTATGGCTTACCCACATCTTTGGGCGACAAGCAAATTCAAAAGCTCACTGCTGGCAAGAGTTGTCCTGTTGATGTTCTATTGCAAAAGATGGGCGTGGACAAGAAGAATGATGGCCAGAAAAAGAAGATTGTCCTACTTTCTGCAATTGGAAAAACACACGAGCAGAGAGCCAGTGTGGTCGAGGACCGCGCCATCAGAATCGTCCTTTCCGATGCAATTGTGGTATCTCCTGGTATACCAAAAACTCTCAAAAATGTTGTGATCCCGCCTGGGTCAAAGAGTGTTTCAAATCGAGCTCTTGTACTGGCAGCACTCGGAACTGGTCCATGTCGTCTTAAGAATCTCTTGCACTCGGACGATACAGAGTTCATGCTTACGGCAATTGGAAAGCTGGGAGGCGCGACTTATTCATGGGAAGATGCTGGAGAAGTCCTGCTTGTTAAAGGAAAGGGTGGGGATCTTCACGCAAGTCCTACTGAGCTATACATTGGTAATGCCGGTACCGCTTCACGATTCTTGACAACGGTCGTCTCCTTGTGTAAGCCCTCCGTTGTCGGCTCAACCATTCTCACTGGTAATGCTCGCATGAAGCTTCGCCCGATCGGTCCTCTCGTTGACTCCCTGAGAGCCAATGGCGTCAACATTAAATACCTTGAAAAAGAGCACAGTCTTCCTTTGGACGTTCCCGCGTCCGGCGGATTTGCAGGTGGAGAGATTGAACTTGCTGCTACTGTTTCGTCTCAATACGTCTCGTCCATTCTCATGTGCGCGCCGTACGCAAAAAAACCAGTCACTCTTCGTCTTGTTGGTGGAAAGCCGATTTCTCAACCCTACATCGACATGACGACCGCAATGATGGCAAGTTTCGGCATCAATGTTGTTAGGTCGGATACTGAGGAGCACACCTATCACATACCCCAGGGCGTGTACAAAAATCCGGAAGAGTACATTGTCGAGAGTGATGCAAGCTCTGCGACCTACCCGATTTCTGTAGCAGCTATCTCAGGCACAACCTGCACGATCCCAAACATTGGTTCCAAGTCACTACAAGGCGACGCTCGATTTGCAGTTGAGATTCTCAGGCCCATGGGATGTGAAGTTGTCCAGACCGACTACTCCACAACAGTCACTGGACCTCCAATTGGAGAGCTCAAGGCGCTTCCAGAAGTCGATATGGAACCAATGACCGACGCCTTTTTGACCGCATCAGTTCTTGCAGCCGTTGCGAATGGTACGACCAGAATCAGGGGCATCGCCAACCAACGTGTCAAGGAATGTAATCGTATTCTTGCCATGAAAGACCAACTCGCAAAGTTCGGAATCGTTTGTCGTGAGCTTGATGATGGCATTGAAATTGACGGACAGCCAATTTCATCTCTCAGTCATCCCGAAGAGGGAATTTACTGCTATGATGATCACCGTGTCGCAATGAGCTTTAGCGTATTATCGGTTGCAGTGGCCAAACCTGTTTTGATCCTGGAGCGTGAATGTGTAGGAAAGACTTGGCCAGGGTGGTGGGATATCCTTTCGCTGTCCTTCGATGCCAAATTGGCGGGTCAAGAATCCAAGTCATCACATCATGCAGCACATCAGAAACCTTTCAATCTATCAAAGAAGTCAATTTTCATTATCGGAATGCGAGGTGCTGGTAAAACCACTGCTGGTGGATGGGCTGCAACTCTTCTAAACAGACCTCACATTGATCTTGATATTGAGCTGGAACGCACGATTGGTATGTCAATTCCACAGCTAATTAAAGAAAGAGGCTGGGAAGGATTCAGGGAAGCAGAGCTTGCCCTTCTCAAGAAGGTGATGGCTGAAAAGCCCAGGGGCTATGTTTTCGCTTGTGGTGGTGGCGTTGTGGAAGTCCCTGAATCTCGTAAACTTCTGTCGAATTGGCACAAGAATGGTGGAATTGTTCTTCTCGTGCATCGGGATACGGACCAAGTTATGGGATATCTCCAGATCGACAAGACCCGTCCGGCGTATGTAGAGGATATGATGGGAGTGTACGTTCGCCGTAAGCCATGGTTCCATGAGTGCAGCAATTACCAATATCACAGCAAGAGCGGCGACACAGGAGCTCTTTCGGTTGCAAGAGAGGACTTCGCTAGGTTTCTATCACACATCTCGGGCGAGAGCACCCACTTCGAAGTAATCAAGGCGAAACAGCACTCGTTCTTCGTCTCACTGACAGTACCAAATATCTCTGCGGCAGCAGATGTTCTCCCGGCTGTTGTGATTGGTTCTGATGCTGTGGAGGTACGAGTTGATCTTCTGGAAGACCCAGATTCCACGAATGGCATTCCAACCATCGATTTCCTAAGTGTTCAGATTGCACATCTACGATCAGTTGTTCCTTTACCACTGATATTCACTCTGCGGACCGTAAGTCAGGGTGGTCGATTTCCCGATGATGCCCAGGATGAGGCACTTACACTGTACAAGGCGGCTGTGAGGATGGGCCTAGAGTATATTGACCTTGAGATTGCATTTTCCGATGAGCTGCTTCAGACCATCACCGAAAACAAGGGCTTCTCAAAGATCATTGCCTCTCACCACGATCCCAAAGGCCAATTGTCATGGAAAAATGGAGGATGGTCGCAGCATTTCAACAGGGCACTTCAGTACGGCGATGTCATCAAAGTTGTCGGATATGCAAAGAGCATTGCAGACAATTTCGACCTCGCGAAATTCAAGTCTGCCATGGCTGCTGCACACAACACTCCTCTGATTGCCATTAATATGGGTCCCTTTGGGAAATTGAGTCGAGTTCTGAATGGATTCATGACCCCAGTCTCTCATCCAGCCCTGCCATTCAAGGCTGCTCCAGGTCAGCTTTCGGCAGCAGAAATCCGACAATCATTGTCACTTCTGGGGGAAATTGAACCCAAGTCACTGTATCTCTTCGGAACGCCAATTGCTGCTTCTCGATCACCCGCACTCCACAATACACTGTTCCAACAAACTGGCCTTCCCCATCACTACACTCGCTTGGAGACAGACAATGTTGAAGATGTGAAACAGGTCATTCGTGCTCCAGATTTTGGGGGTGCTTCTGTTACCATACCTCTCAAGCTTGATATCATCCCACTGCTCGATGAGATCACAGATGCCGCAAGACATATCGGAGCTGTCAACACCATCATCCCAGTTCCTGGTCAATCTGGTGGTGGTGCCAAACTCATTGGAGAGAATACCGACTATCTCGGCATGACCCATTCTTTGATCTCAGTCTCTTACTCAACCGTAGCTTCGGGACCTCCAGGAAGCGCTCTTGTGATAGGTGCTGGTGGTACTGCTCGGGCTGCCATATATGCTCTTAAATCGCTTGGCCACTCGCCAATTTACATTGTCTCGCGAACGCCCTCGAAACTCTCAACGATGATTCGTTCCTTCCCTGCCGAGTTCAACATCATCCCATTGAGCGATATTGAAGAAGTGGAAGAAATCGAGGACCCGCCTCGAGTCGCGATTGGTACCATTCCCGCTGACAAGCCTATCGAGCAAAACATCAGGGAAGCTTTGGCTACCTTGTTCCGACACCCCAAGGCAGATTCCTCGAAGCAAAGAACTCTTTTGGAGATGGCTTACAAGCCAAGCCAGACCGCGTTAATGCAGATGGCGAAAGATGCTGGATGGGTTACGATTCCCGGTCTGGAGGTTTTAAGTGCGCAGGGTTGGTATCAGGTATGTCACTCCAAAGCTCGTAGAAATTAATCTAACGGGACACATTAGTTCCAAAAATGGACCGGTATCAGGCCATTGTATGCCGATGCTAGGGCTGCTGTGATGGGCGATGCGCCTTGATTCAGAGGTCAAAGGTAGGTTCTAAGCATACTTATCCTATGGCTCATCAACACTGTGTGCTCGAGCCTGGGCATCTCTTGTACTGCAAAAGTTTGCATTTGCGACTCTTAAGGCAGGGAGTATGGAAATAAGATCAGTGACGAAAAATGGGGTACACTCGGGGAATTTGCAGGTTAAACTTCAATGAAGAAAAGACTAGCTTTGATGACGAGAAACGAGAAGATAGTATTAAATCTTTGCTACGAGTATCGAATCAAGATGAACCGTGGGATATTGACTCTTTCTTGCTCTACCAAGTTCCGGGAAAGAGGAAGCTTGGCCATTGCTCGACCTAGACTCCAGTTCAAATCAAGTAAGGAAGAAATCGGTCTAGAACGTGTCTTAATCGCAACCTGGGACTTGTTCTAGATGTTGTCTCTCTCTCTTTCGCCCAGATGACCCAGTTGGCAAGTGACAACTGACTAACACGATTCTCACTCAGCCGTTCGCTTGCTAAAATGGCCCACCTTTCTTTTTCTAGCTACTGTACTGCAGTAATGCATTACTATCCAGTTGTGAGAATGACGACTTCAATGAAATGCTTACGGTATGATGGAGTGTTTCAAATGCCTCGGTTTCTACTTCAATCACATATTTTGATTTTATATCAATATAATCTGACCTCGAAATGCCGTGCCTTCTCCAAGCTACTTTAATTTTGGACTCGTATGCACGATTGTGGGGCTGGGTGTAGGTCCATTAGGTCTAGGCGTAGGAATTTTATATCTTTGAATAATATCCTAATCCAAAGTAGATGAAGGCTGAAAACTAAGAAATGGGAAGTTGATGATTACTTACCACGGGTGGATGTTTTGGTGCAGTGATTTGGATGAGGTAAGGATTTGTGATCGAAGTATACTTGGCTAGTGCTTTGGATATTCGGGGATTGTTCGGCTTGATCGTCATGGAGATGTAGGATATGGCGTAGCGATCGTAGGTGCTTGTGTTGGAATTTGAGTTGATATCAGAGTGGGGGATATACTTACTACTTGGCTGGAAGGAGGGCCGACGGAAACCGGCTCCTATGGGAAGAAGAACTTGAATTTGAAATGGGGATAAGATTTTCAAGAGCTCGGAATTGTGGTTCTGGAAAGGCAACAACTGTTCTGATGAAAATTCACGGATTCAGTCCTAGAAATCATGACATACGACATCTCACTTGTTCCTCTCGTGTTTCTCATGTGACATAGAATATACGTGTGATGTACCATCAATCGCGAAGCAAGTGCTCACACATCGGCATCTCTGTCTTGGAGTTTATCTCAGCTTTGCTCCACTCCCACAAGCCAACACGTTCACAGTGCACAGGATGAGTCTGAAAAGTACATTTTACGTGTGTTCATATTTCAGATGTAGCATCTAATCTAGGTATCATTTCTATCATCACCAACTTTTCGTGTCATACTAAGAATACAAGACAGGCGCACCCATGAAATAACAATTGTACATGTACAATAATTTTAAACCCCAATATTTTCCCATTTGACTTCTCCCCCTTGTGGGGAGAATCCGTCCAGTCCCAGTCCCAGCCCAAGTCTATAATAATCGTTTCAAGACGTCATGATGAAGAACGCGCTGTTATACAAGCATTGGGAGACCAGGCAATAACCCGGTCGGCCGAAGGAGGAAAATTGTAGTAAAGAAAAAGAAAAAGATTTCAATGCTCCCAAATGATACCCGACCGATATAACGATGACGCTGCATTACACCAACAATGAAGTAACCATGAAACAAGGCGCCCGCTCCAGCAAAGCTTTAGCAGCAAATGACACAAAGGAGAAATGCAAGACAAATGAACAGCCCAGTAGTGGTGAGACCGAAACAGGAAAATGGCAACATCCTTCGAGAGAGTGATGCCCAAGGGCCGATGATGTATGATGCCTCCACCAACATCAACAACACCACCAGCATCACGAGATGATGTCATGGTGAGCCCCTCTTGCAGTTTGGCTGCTGGTGATTGGCCAATGCTGAGTATCGCCAATTAAGGCCCCGCTTCTTTCATGCAGGGACCACGGGATTGCCAAAAGTAGACACGATCGGCAGTTCCGCAATCACCCTCCCCTCCTTGGCGCATGAAAACATTGTGCGACCTTGTTGCTGAGCATCAAGCAAAACTCTCTTTCCAGGATTGTGAGAGGG
This sequence comes from Tetracladium marchalianum, assembly GCA_037074945.1. Taxonomy (NCBI): domain Eukaryota; kingdom Fungi; phylum Ascomycota; class Leotiomycetes; order Helotiales; genus Tetracladium; species Tetracladium marchalianum. The sequence goes on from JBAMDN010001364.1 coordinate 8,530, forward strand.
GAAACAACGGAGGCGGGCACCACCTTGTCGCTTGCCCGTTTGCGCTCGAGACCCGCGTCATGATCCTCCGCGGCGTCTTCGGTTCTGTTGGTCCGCAAACTGTGGGTGCACCACTCGCATATGTCGTGTGAGTGCATCGTTGCGACTGAAGGTCTTCTCCTCCGTACAGATAGGGCAATGCACCTTTTGCTTCCGTGCATTGTGGATAGTATCCTCATGGCGAGTGAGATCGTAGGGGCGGGAGAAGATGGTATTGCATGGCTTGCCGGTCGATGGGTTGATTCTCTCGCATTTGTGAGGTCCAGCCTGCGAGTTTCGTAGAGCTTGAGAAGTCATCCCGTTCTCGTCGCCGCCGCCAATGACAGATGCTGAGCTTCGGTGACCTTCGCGCTTGTGTCTCTGTAACTTTGCTGGCGTATCGAATCGTAGAGTACACCCGTGATATGTGCAGGTATAGGTACCAGTATCCGCCGACGCTCCAGCTGGCTTGCTGTTGTCTGAAGATTCCGGAGCATATTCACTGCTGCTAGACTCCATAGAAACCAGAGTGGCTGGAAAATCCTCAGTATTGTTCGAGAGGTTGCTGGTCTGCCGCCTTGATGCTGGAACGAATGGATACTGTTGTGGAACCCGACGGATTCCTCCAGGAATAGAAGGTGGCGTGAAGTTGAAGTTGCTTTGCTGTTGAAGCCCTTGGGAAGCGGTGGAGTAAGTCGATGAACTTGGCCGTCTTGAAGTTGCCATACTACCATAACTGTGTTGAGATGTAGCATCATCAGCGTCAATGTGTTCGCGCGTCACCATGTTTTGTTGTTGATAGGTAGGTGATTGCATCTGTTGCTGCTGTTGAGGCGGGAAGAGTGGCACATTGCGATCCTCCTCAGTCTCATGGTAGACGAGATCTACATCCTTTGGCGAGATGGTGTTGGGAGTAACCCCGGAAGGCGAAGATCGTTCAATTTGTTGTTGCAGTGCTCGCGCATCTGCTTCGGCCTTCTGTTGCTCTCGCATCTGTGTGGCAGAGTTGAATCGTATGCCTTGGGACTGAGTTGCGAAGCTGTTGCCCACTGGCGCAAGCGGAGAGCCCTGTCGGAACGGAGATCTGTCTCGCGATGGGATATTCAGAGGTGTCTGAGTGTGTGAAGCGCTCAAGTGCTGGTTGTTTGCTGCTTGTAGTCGCTGAGCAAAGATATCATGATGCGGAGAGACAGTGACGATCGGTGCTGGTATCGACGGTTGCGAGGAGGATGTGAACTGAAAGTTAGGATTGTAGAGCTCATCCGAGTAGACATCCGTCATTGTTCTCTCGAGTTTAGGCATCGAACTTCTGTAGGCTTGGTCGGGAGAGGGTAAGCAGGTGTACATCTCAAGATCAACTGTCGGAATCTCACCATTCTTTTGTCGCTCGTCGTCGTATGACGGTGGCGTGGAGGGTGACTCACGACTTGCCACCGCTGCTACCCTTCGCGCCGGATGCTGGAATTCGGGCGCAGGCATCAATTCGGATTTGATCTTGGGCCCGTCTTGTGACATGCCGAAGGGGGTGTTGTTGTTTTGGTAGAATTGGTTATACAGGAACTGCTCCTGCGAGGGGGTGTGTATGGGGGTCAAAGGCTTCGAAGTTGATGAGTGTAGGTCGTACCATTCATGGTGAATATCTCCCGCCACTTGTGGATTCGAGGTATTCGCAGTATATGGCGAGGATGGGCCCGCGGACCCAGAGCCCAGGGTCGACAGTGAAGACTCGCGGTGGTGATGTGCTCGGGTGGTGGAAGTTGGGGTGAGTTGTCCGTATGCCATCGGCGACTGCGAGTGAGTCTGGCTGTACTGCTCGGCCTGGAAGTCGAACAATGGCTGGTCGGACTCGAAGTTGAAAGCTGCGCTGAGATCTGATCGAGGTCGAAGCGAGTTCTGCGACGATGATTGCTGTTGTTGGTAGGAAGGTGTTTGGGAGGAAGTGTTGATGGGATAGTAGTATTGCGATGATCGCGGTTGCGGATGAAGCATGTTCTGATAGACGGTGGAGTGGTTGATGTGTTGAGGTGGTGTTGTTGAGAAGGAGGGGCTAGAGTGTTGCGGGGAGGGTTTGCCACCAGATATATACTCTGCTAGTGTCGCAATGCACGGGAGCTAAGCAGTACGCACGACTCGAATGTTCTAGGCGCGAGTAGTGTGTATTCGTAATCGGGTTAAGGGTGAAGTCATGTGCGTAAGGGTGGAACTGCGGCCGTAATGGGAGTAATAGTGATGATGATGGTGGTCGTCTGTTTGTTCGGACTCGGCGTTTGATGCAGCGGAGTGTGTCTCTGAAGTAATTGGAATAGTAGGTAGTAGAGAGAGAGAGGAGGCGTCGGAGGAACGAGGAGAAGAATATATATCGAGCGGCACATTATTTGTCAAAAAACCTGAAAGAAGGGCAAGCGGAGCGGCAGGTATTGCTGATAGGTGCGATGGGATGCGATACCATGCGACGGAGCAGGTGAACGATGGGCAGCACCATCACACACACCACTCACTCACACCCACCCACGCCAACGTCACATTTACATAAGCAGCCCCAAGCTCAAAGTATGCCCTGTTTAGGGCTAGCGCACATCAGTCCGCTTGGAAGAGGGCTTGCGATCGCCGGACGATCGAGGGGAGTGCCAAGCCGTGCCAATGCTTCCATGCATGGAAGCAGAAGAAGTTGAAGACCGACTCAGCCTCCCACAGCGGCCAATCGCCAGCGGGCACCGCGAAAAATTCGATTGTTCCGAGGTC
>JBAMDN010001368.1:0-68321 GCA_037074945.1 Tetracladium marchalianum
ATGTTTCAGCAAGGTACAACCTAGTACGTCTCCAGTTGAAGGTGTAAGCGCCAGCGAGACCTAAAAAGTAGCTCGTGCATCCATCATATATTGTCAAGTTGTTTTCAAGGTACCCACCACCTCGTGCTTGAAGGGCCGTAGTGTGACATCTGTCAATGAAAGCAATAGCAGTTGGAAATTTATGATCCAGGTTGAGATCTCTCATATGCTCTCGTGGTTTTCGAGGGAAGGATGCAACCAGTGCAGCGACCATTGAACACAGCAATGCCAAGAACTTTGGGTCGGTGAGATAGTACTGGCTCTTGTATGCGTGGCGGAATGAGGGCTCGTGTGGAAAGGGTGCTAAAGGGTGGATGTAGGTAAAGAAATCGTCAACGAAGCGATCGATAAGAATCTTGTCGCAGAGCAACACCCCAAGGTCGACGCGTGAGGTACCGGGAGAAGCTGATATATAGTTGATATTCGAGCCTCCGTTCGCAGCCAAAGATGCAAGGGTATCAGCAGTTTCGTTATTGCTCTCTGGAGTGAAGGAAAAGGAGCTCTCAACCCGTTGTTTATTGCGACTGTCGTCGTCCCTGTATTTGCTGACTGGTCCCCTACGCTTCGTTGCCTTTAAAAATGTGCAGGGCTTATCCATACTAACGCATCCTTTGCATGGAGGGGTACCGGGACCTTCAGAGCCACACTGTTCAGAGGTCAGTCTTGCTTTGCGACTTAGGAGAAACGGCGATCGTCACTTTACCTTGACCTTTCTTTCGGAGCATAAATCGCACGCTCTCGGCACACGCTGTCTTTTTCTCGGTCCATCATCTAATAATCCCATCGGTGGAGGGTGTGGTGGAGAGTTTATATATTGTCCATTGCCATTGGGAGCAGAGTATTGGGGTGGGGAGTGGTGAGAAGGGTTTTGAGAGGGATGGTATAGAGGATGTTGGCCAGGCATCTGTTGCGGAAATGGGTTCGATTCGACTTGTGGGGGATGAGGCTGAATGGACTGAAATTGAGCAGGCGATTGTTCATGTTGCACCTGAGTCCGTGGATCAATTTGTATTCTGTGAGTGACAGGTGGTAGAGAACGGTAGTAGATCGATTGGCTGCTTAGAGATACTGGAGCTGGCTGATTTTGGGTCTGCGCATTCTGTCGATCTGCGTCAACAGGACTAAGTAGACGCCCTGGGGGATAACTGTCGTTTGGAGTCTGTGGCCGCGACATGTTTGGAGGTTGTCAAGATTGGTGCTGTTTAGGAGGTAGGGAGCCTGCACGGCTCGTCTTTACCTCCGGTAGATGTTCGGCTAAGCTGCTGTGGCAAGGCTGAAGCTCAGCCGGAGGAGCAGGCTGGGGATTTCATACACTCAACAAAGATACCCTTTAAAGCAAGCAACAAAGTACTTAACATACAAAAATGAATAATGTATACTTCATCAGCTAATAAGTCGGACAACAGTCCTGAACAATGGAGCAGCAATGAAGATTTGAACAGAAGGGAAGCAGATGCTTGGACTATTCTTGATCATGAGATCTTCGAATGGCAGAACATCTGCGAGACAGGTCCTCCATACTGGTGGGCGCCGGAACCTAAATACGGGAATCTCAGGAGCCTCCAAACACATATTTGGGACGAGGGTAATCATCAAATATGGAATCGGGACATTTCAAAGAGATCTGGGGGACCAAGGGACCAAAGGCTTCAAGCTATATCAGAAGACTTCGTCCAGGATGTGGAAGCAACTCATGAACTCGCACACCTTGTGGCTATTCAGCTCCTATGGTCTTATTTCACGCTCCCGCCAGGCCATGTCGCGGGAGCACCAAACCATTCGATATGGGATGGAAAGAAGCTTGCCTTGCCTTATCCACGAATATTAATCAGCTCCTTACGAATGCATTCCCACTTTCCATATCCCCCATCTTTTGGCCACCAAGCAAGAAATGTCACTCCGATGGCAGTAGGAATGAGCACTCTTGACGGGACATCGCCCAATCTATCGTGCCCAGCTATGATGCTATCCAATGTCATCATATTGTCGCCTGCAAAACCCCGGCGGACACGGATTCGTCGAAAGGTAATTCGACGTAACTCATCTGATAGTATTAGTGAGGGCGTAGCGAGCGTATACACGGATCGCATTTCCTCATCTGCGCAAGAACAATGCCAATCTGCTGCTGTTCCACAGACGGAGATTCATGCGAGCCACTACCCACCGAGTTTTGCCGTGCAGAATCCCTCGCAAGATGAATCAGGCTGGTCTAGTAATACCGAGAGTTTGCACGAGGCAACGAGAGGGTTTCATCCAAGTCAGAGCACAGATTTCAGTCTGTGATTCGGTCCGAGTGCTATCATGTCTTCGTCCAGCCGGTGAATGAACTGATGGTGAACAGATGGAAACCATCAGAAGAAGATTACGAGGGCGCAGCCGAAGTAGGAGCCTGAGATCCAACGATAGATCAGAGTCGGGAAAAAGCGTTTGTTCCAGTACTGGGCCAGACAATGAAGGGAGAAAGAGAAGACGCAAAGCACAGAATGAGTCCGAAATGGACCCATTCGTGGCAAGCGACACACATTCCGACTCGGCAGTAATCCAACAAGCTACTTCGCTATTGCTTGAATCAGATCATTCACATTTCACTGACTCTGAGAACTCTCATCTTCAATCCCATCTCGCAGATCCTCTCAGTGCGGCAGCTGAGTTGTTTGCAGCTCTGTCAGAAAATACAGATCAAAGTCGTCAACTGCCGTTGTCTCGAACAAAGTGCAAGCCACGTTCGCATGCATCAACAACAAGTCCTCAGCTCCAGGCTGGCCTATGTTCAGTCACAGTAGCATTGGAGAACTTCCCACAAGAACCAGAGCGACAACCTTCCAGCTACCCTAAACAAGCAGGATTCCATGCAGTACATTCGTATTCGTCCAGAAGGAGTCTGGTGAGCCGAAGGAGAAAGAGTTTGCTCTCAGAGGTATGCACCCCTGATGACTTCAATCAGGATTGTGAAGGAAAGCAGAAGAACAGGGTATCCTGCAGAAGGTTCCACTCCCGTCTTCTGTTGAGGTTGTTAAGCCTCTTCCTCCAACACGTCAACTAAGTCAATGGCTTGACGATCGAGTATCTATCATGAAAAGCACAATGTAGAGAGGCTGGATTTGCAGCAGGCTCATCCTTGCGTAGCACGAGCCTCCATTTCAGCTTAAAGGAGAAGCGAGGTAAGAAAAATGCCAAAGACGAGAAGTAAAGGGGCTGGACGTACCTGTGTCGGACTGCTTGCCTAAATGAAAAGTTCGTTGGAGGTTAGCAAATATCATATTAAAAAGGATGCATTAATTTTAAGCATATAACTTGTCTTCGTCTCTATGCCCACCCATATACCATACTCCAACGCAACCCACAATTAAATGTTATACATAAACATAATTTGACGCCTCTTACCGAGCCGATTAGAAGATCAAGTAGATCCGCCTTCAGCTTTCATACCCACCATCTCATATTCCCCAGCACCATCTCTTCCCCTCCCCCTCCCTCTTCCACGACCATAACCTTGCTCCTCATCCTCCGGCCCAGCTTCACTATTTGGTATATCATTCTCCGCCGCATGTGCCGTACTCGACCCTCCAAAATTAATCGGCCGCAACTCTCGATATTGACAACTCCAAACCCCCAGACTACCCATCAAAGCCACACTGGCCATCTGCAACAACCACCATAACCAATTCCGTGGGATCGAATGCGAATATAGCGACGTAACCACCAAATGAATGAAATGTATCGTGAGTGTGAAGTCCGGGACGAGTTTACTCCTGGAGATTAAAACGAATAATGCTACAACCCTGTAGAATAACAGTATTAGTATATACCCATTCTCAATTATCATGACACGACCGTACACGTCAAGAAGAGAAGAGAAAAAGGATACATACCCAATAAAACTATTCAGCATCCAAACCAACCCCAACGTCCATCCAACCGTTGTATCCCCCCGCAAGCTCTGCCAGCTCAACACCATATCCAGACTGAAATGCTTCCCTGCCACCAGCGCTGAGAAGAGTATCAGCACCAGCGCTGTCGCGTACCATATTATTTGTAGGATGATGATTTGCGTAAGGATTTTTAGGGGTGGGAGTTCAGTTAATGCGCCTGGTCGTGGTGGCCGGCGTCTTCGTGCCATGTTTGGTTGTTGAGAAGGTTGTAGCGGATAGTTGTGGCGAATGTGGGGATGGAATGTTATAGGAAGGTGATTTGGTAGTTGTGGGTTTTGTGTGTGACTAAATGTGCGATGTTTGATGGGTTGGTTGAAAAAGTGAAGTTGTATGGCGAGGCTTTGCTTTGCTTGCTGTCGCAAGCTTGGGCAGGCAGAGGACAGAATGTCGAGGTATTTGCTGGATAGGGCTTAGTGCACTTTTCTGCCGATACACCGCCTACTGAAGTGATGTGAATTACAGATGGAGCTCTATCTTTTTGTCCATGTCACTGGAACGCGGATTCGGATCCTGCAACTTTAAGGTCGGTGTTCTTAACTGCATTTGAAGTCTTGTTTAAGACCCAATTCTACTTGGAGAATCTCCATCACTAACATCCCAATTAGCAACCTTCGTACACATCCGCCACCTCCCTCTAACTACTTACCACCTCATTCACGTCACAATGGGTCTATTCAGCTCTTCATCACCACCCGCCCCCAAAATCTCTTCGGACGGCGCACCTATTGCCCCCGATCGCTCGCAGCGCGCGAAGTGCTGGGAAGGCAGGGATCTGTACTTCCAATGTCTCGACAAGAACAACATCATCGATAGCATCAACGAGAAGGGTAAGGCCGATAAAGCGTGCGGGGCGGAACATAAGAAGTTTGAGCAGAATTGTGCGAGTAGTTGGGTATGACTTTCATTTTCTTTTGTTCTTCTTTAATGGAGATGGGAGGAGATGGGGAGGAAGAAGGAAAGTGTAGGAGCATAAGAAGAAGGTTGGAGCGTTGTATAGAAATGAGAGGAAGAGAAGGACAGATGTGGAGCCATGGATTCAGATGAGAACGAGTGCTAACGGAGTTTTGTGTTGTAGGTCACATACTTCAAGAAGAGAAGAGTGATGGAATATCAGAAGGATCAGACATTGCAGAGATTGCAGGCTGAAGGCGCACAGAAAATGCCGGGACAGATAGGCCCGCCTCCCCCAGGTCAATGATTTGGAAAATTGTAAAATGGGTGAATAAGATGATGTAATGATATTGTACCGTACAAAAACTGTATAAATGCATTGGTGGAGTTTTGGAAGGAATGGTGTGGTATGATGTGGTACCGTTTGGGAGAGAGTGTGTGAAAATGCTAGACTGTAACAATTGGCCTCTTGTTTGATTTTTCAACCGTTCACTTCCTGCTTTTGTATTCCCTTGCAATGATGTTTAGATTGTGGTTGTAGTCTAGATTTCCACGCTCAAACAATACCTCTCCGTCATAGTCCGCATATTCGCAGCAGTAACTTAACTGCTGGGTCCTGCTTTTCGATTGCAAGTGCAAGTTGTGCTAGAGATAGACTTGCTTTGAACTTGTTTTGAGTATCATTTCGGTGTATAGTGTTGCGACTGCCTCCACAGGAATTGAAGCCTCACTGTTAGCGGAGCAAGCAACTCAAGGCGTCAACCTGGTATGGAGACCATCTTCGAGTGATTGTATCTTCTGGTATCGTTCGAAATATCTTCTGGACTGTCGTCTGGATTGTGGTCTGGAGTATCGTCTGAAGTATCGTCTAGAGTAGTATCGTCTATGATATCGGCTAGGTTATCGTCCGACGTAGGGTCTGGAGCACTGTCTCGGTGCTCTATAAAATCGGTCAGTATCTTCTAGCGAGGCTTCAGACACGTCCCTATTCTGTGCTCCAGATTCAAATCCCTTCCGCCGGTTCGATATGTCTAGAACAAACCTTCGGGGCGATAGAGAATCCAGTGGTGTTTTCCCTGATATGGTGGTGTTCTTCTTCGGTCCCTCAACCAAGAGGTAGTATCATCTGCCATATCGGTGGAAGACAATACGCCGTCTGAGATGCCTTTCGGCCGTTATACTTTGTCCAACACACCTCTCCTTGGCTTGTGAATCAGCAAGTGCAGCCACCAAAGCCTGTTCTCAAGAAGCATCTGCAGTATTACTGTGTTTCCCTTATCTTGTGGCCGGACACAAATAAAGTTCCGAAGCACTCATCGCTCTCGGCCATTGTTTTGTGCCCGGCCGGGCATTCAAAGAATGGCCGACCTCTTGCCCTCTGGTCTGCTGTTTCCCCACAATCTGCAGGCTTGGCTCTCCAGACTCCCCCAGACCCGTTACCGACAGGGAAGCGCAAGTGCCATGAGTAGAGTCTTGGCCAATCCGAAGCAAGGAATTCGACATCACTCGCCCCTGGAGGTTCAAAAGTGGTGGCCACCCAACGGTCCGACTCGCTCACGTCGAGTCAAGCTTCGTGCTTTCATTCCCACAACTGCTGTTTCGCACATTGGCACCTCCGCATGGCGAGATATCGCGGGGTCATTCTCATTCGATGGACCACTTTTGTGTGCCAGCTCCCCATGGGGATGATAACATCTACTTAACGGGGATTGTCCCTCTTTGATGTGAGCTTTTCATTCTCCAGCAGCTCATCCAGTTCAGCGACTCAAGTACTTCTGCCAACACATCACCATGACGACCGATAGAAAATCAATTGAAGATTCCCACAAGATGGCCGTCGAGCACATTGATACCAAAGAGGAGTATGGTGGCGAGAAGGACCTTGGAAATCGCGATTATGCTGGTGCGGCTGCGAAGAGCGATCCTGCTGAGATCAAACTGGTTCGAAAATTGGATTTCAGAATCCTTCCTACTCTGTTTGTGATGTACTTTCTGAATTACGTCGATCGTGAGTTGATCCATTGTATATCTCTTCAATTTTCACTTTCGCTAATGCTCAGCCAAGGAAATGCAATCGCGCAAGCTCGACTCAATGGTTTGGAGAAGGAACTCGGCATGAACCCCAAATCGAGCCAGTTCAATACGACTGTTTCCATCCTCTTTGTGGGATACGTGTTGATGCAGGTGCCAAGTAATATGTTGATTACCAAGCTTCGCCCTTCACTGTATATGAGCGGTTGGATGGTCGTATGGGCTGTTGTTTCGGGATGCACTGCTCTTGTTCAGAACTACAGTGGTTTGGTCGCTTGTAGATTCTTGCTCGGTATCACTGAAGCGCCTTTTTATCCAGGTATGTGTGTTTTTTTTTGGCAACTGAGGCGGCATAGGAGAAGTGCCCAAGGATAGAGTCATGGTAGACTAACGATTCATGTGCAGGTGCAACATACGTTTTGTCAATCTTTTACACAAGAAAGGAGATCGCTTCCCGTATCGCATACTTGTATCTCGCTCAAATCACTGCAACTGGCTTCTCCAGTTTGATCGCCGCCGGAATCTTTGCTGGACTCGATGGCAAGCACGGAATCTCTGGATGGAGATGGTATGTTGACTTTTACTCTTTCTCTACGCACAAGCTAAATTCTGACGCACGCAGGCTCTTCATGATTGAAGGCATTGCAACTTTTGTCGTCGCTATCTTCGGCTTCTGGCTTCTCCCAGATACACCCAAGACCACCCGCTGGCTCAGTGAGGAAGAACGCGAACTAGCACACTCCAGAATGGTTCGCGACCAAGTCAGTATGGGCGACGCCGACGTTTCTGCCATGGAGGGTCTCAAGCAAGCCTGCAAAGACTACAAGACTTGGATCTTCGTCTTGATGCAATGTTTCCATCTCTCCGCCTGCTCTTTCAACAGTTTCTTCCCAACGTATGTTCACACACACACACCCATCTTTCTTTTTTCAACCCTAAATCTAAAGCGTGCACAACTAATACATTCCATACCAGTGTCGTCAAAACCCTCGGTTTCAGCACCACAATCACTCTCGTCATGACATGTCCACCATTCCTACTCGCCGGCGCAGCAGGTCTCCTCATGGGATGGTCATCTGGAAAATTACACGAGCGTACATGGCATATCACTGCTGGTCTGGGCGTGGCAATCCTCGGTTTCGCCATCGCAGCTGCCACTCTAAATACGGCCGGGAGATACGTCGCCTGCTTCATCTTCCCCATCGGCGCCTACTCTGTAAACTCTGTTATCATCGGATGGGCCTCCTCGACATTATCGCAGACTAAAGAGAAGAAAGCTGTAAGTCTCCTTCCTCTTCCTTCCTTTCTCCCCCACCTTGTACTCTCAAACGGAAGATTCCAGATTCAAGTGCTAACAACGAAATACAGGTCGTCCTCGCAATGATCAACGTAGGCGGCCAAATCGGATACATCTATGGAGCATATCTCTGGCCAGGCTCAGACTCACCACGATATGTCACCGGCTTTTCTGCATCAGCAGCGTTTGCGCTCGGTTCGATCGCGGCGGCTTGGTGGATGAGAGTTGTGCTGAGAAAGGAGAATCAGAAGATCATGACTGCTGGAAGTGAGAATGTGAATTTGTATGGATACTAAGGAGATGAGGAATTGATATCAGGTCTTGGGCACAGGTTTTGTAGATAAGGTAGATCAGGTTCTGGTTCAGGTGCGATTGGTGGTTATCTCGAATTTCGGAATTCAAATAGATTGATTTCAAAGCAAAACATTCCTTTGTTTTCTTGACTCTTTTACTGTGACTCCAATTTTTACTGATTGGTAAAAGATACCTGGGTACTTGTACCAATGTAATGACTTGGGCGCTGATCCTTCAGGGTCAACATTTTTCCATCCACAAGCTTTGCTCGTTTCCTTTTGGCAGTCTCGCCAATTTGCTGGCTGCGTCTTGGCTACTGTCCTACCCCCGCCTTACCTTGCCCTTATTGTCGTTGCGGATATGACGGCATTGCTCACACTTCTCAACCTCTCAAACCTCTCAAAATTGTTTCCTTCGCGGTCTGCAAGAAAGACGAGTCAAAAACCATCAACGAAACAAGCAACACAAAAGCAAACCATATTTTGATTCGTACAGCTTTCCCACTGCCAAGGGTTTTATTCGGACTTGCTCTACCGAGCGAGGGCGGGATGTGTAATACCTTCAAACCCCCCCCCCTTAGAGACTGCGGGATCTGATTTAGCCCCACACATTTTGTACATCCACGCCTTTGAGGATCCATCATCGATTTTCTTCGGTAATAACTTTAAAGTGCACGCGCTACCACTCTGTGGATCTACTGTATGGATGTAAGACTCATCGTTCTTCGCTTTTTCTTTTCTTTATAGTCATGTTGCATTTTCCGGTCAATTCTTTTTATTCTGTTTGTCTATCAGATGTGAAAGAACTTGAATTGACAACCCATGTTTTGAGAGAGTAATTGGACAGACATATTCTCGCACATTTTGCAAAAGTTCCCGAAGTTCTAGGGATCACCACTCCCCACCTTTGCCTTGTTATCTTACCTCCTCTGAGACTTTGCTCAGACCTTTTAAAAATCGACCAAACAGAGACCTTTCAACACTCTGTCTTTTTGTCGTTGAGATCGATTCTGGACTCAATCGTCGGACTTTTCAATCAGTCCATTATGGCGTCAGAAAAGCCGTCCATGCATGGATACATTTCTCCAGCAGCGGCAGCGGCTCCAATTGAGAATCGTGATGTCGAACGTCACTCAATAGACACAGGTTCAGACGTTGACTCACTCGAGATTATCGATATCGAAGATGCAAGGAGGGTGAAAGCGAAGGCTGATGAAGATGTTGAGGCGAATCTTGATGGAGTGGAAAAACAGGAACGAATTGAGGATGGGATTTGGAGGGAGGACACCCCGACTGGGAGAGGAAGAGGAGGAGGGGGAGGATTGGTGGGAGTGTTGACGAGGATGAGCACGAAGAGTAGTTGGAAAGATCCAGGGCCGCCGCCGGATGGAGGGATGAAGGCTTGGTCGCAAGGTGTGTATTGGACTTTCTTCTTCTGTGTTTGATGTCTTCTTTCCACGAGAAAGGATCGACGAAATTGTATTTTGAAGGGTTGCAGTCTGGATTTGGAGACATTGGAAGTATACTGATTATACTCAACAGTTGCATTCGCTCACCTCGTCATCATGAGCACATGGGGCTTCATCAACTCCTTCGGCGTCTTCCAGACCTACTACGTGACAGCCCTCAACCGCGCCCCGGGCGATATCTCCTGGATCGGCAGCATTCAAATCTTCCTTCTCTTCTTCATCGGCACCTTCAGCGGTCGTCTCACCGACGCAGGCTTCTTCCGCCCCGTCTTCCTCATGGGTAGTTTCTTCGGCGCATTTGGTCTGTTCATGGCTTCTCTCTCCACGACTTACGTTCAAATCTTTCTGTCGCAGGGAGTTTGCTGTGGTATTGGAAATGGGTTGCTCTTCTGTCCGATGCTGAGTTTGCTCTCGACATATTTCTCGACCAAGAGGAGTTTGGTGCTTGGAATTGCGGCGGCCGGGAGTGCGACGGGTGGAATGGTCTTTCCGGCTATGGTACAGCAGTTGATTCCCAAGATCGGATATCCTTGGACGATGAGATCGCTCGCCTTCATCCAGCTGGCACTTCTGGCCGTTTGTAATGTTGGAGTAAAACCCCGTGTTCCACCGCGGAAGACGGGAGATTTGGTGGATTGGAAAAGCTTCAAGGAGGTACCATATGTGATGTTTGCCGCTGGGATGTTTTTCGTAAGTCTTCTCGCTAAACTTGAAGTGAAAAAACACCTACTAATTCTTCAATGCAGAATTTCTGGGCCGTCTACTTCCCCTTCTTCTTCCTCGGTTCCTTCGCCAGAAATATCATCGGCCTCCCCATGGCGCAATCATTCAATCTCCTCATCACCCTCAACGGTGTTGGATTACTTGCCCGAATTGTACCAAATTACGTCGCAGATCGCTACACTGGTCCCATCAACCTCCTCATCCCTGTCGTTCTCTGCACATCCTTACTGTCATTCTCCTGGATGGCAGTTGACACCCGTGGCGGCCTCTACGGCTGGGCAGTCGTCTATGGCATGAGCGCCGCGGCGATTCAAAGTCTTTTCCCTGCAGCTCTAAGCTCGTTGACGACTGATTTGAGCATGGCGGGCACGAGGATGGGAATGGTCTTCTCGATTGTGAGTTTTGCGGTTTTGACCGGGCCGCCGATTTCAGGACAGTTGATTGAGAAGAAGGGAGGGGAGTATCAGTATGCGCAGATGTTTTCGGGGGCATGTTTTATTGTCGGGTGTGTTTTGTTGATTGGTGCGAGGTTGGCGAAGAGTAAGGTAGTGGGTGTGAAGATGTGAGACGGGATGTGAGATGTGAGCTATGCCGCTTACTGTTATTGCGTTTTTGTAAGTCAAAGTAAGATAATATAATACCCAAGTTGTAAATACAGACATCAAGACCAAACAAGGTGCAATGAGATGAATCTTGCGTGTGGTGAGAGTTATGGGGTGGTGTGGTGTAGAGAGAATGGAGAGAATGAGGGGCTGTCCGTAACTCTACTGAACATACCTACCGAGATGAATTAAACATTCTCGGTATTCAACTTCGCACCCTCCCTCCTTCTCCGACCCTAGTGCTTATTTACCCCTGGCTAAAAATCATTCGGATTTAAGAAGTGAAAAGTCCCGGCGATTCGATCCGTTTGCAACAATCGGAATTTATGAAAGCCAACCATAACATCCTTGCCCCTCAATCAGGAACGAGCGCCATGATTCGAAACTATCGTAGTCTACATTGACTTTCTGATCGAGGATTCAGAGCCGCCATCCTATCGAGATCACAAGTAGAGTGCGATAAGAATAGTTAATGGAATGGGAGAAAAGACTTCTTCAAACCTACAGTAAAGTTCCTCCAAACCAGGCCAGGCCGGCTTATATCCATCCGACAACTGAGTAAAGTTCACAACGAACGGAACGAGCTTCTTATGACAGGATGGCCTCATGATTTCTTTAACATATTGAAAATAATGAACGTCGTGCACTCTTTCACTCTCCGCTCCTCCCTCAGACGTCGTGCCTTGAGATAATCGTCAGCATCCAACTCATCACCAACTGCCGAAATCGTGAGTCAAAACTACAGTACTTCGGTCTCGGCATCCGGTATGCTCACCGCCTAGCTGGCATTCATCCACCCGCATTTAAACTTAAATTTAACGAAGGCTCCTTTTTTAGCTCCTCTACTGTAGAGGCGGGAAGCCCAGCAGCGGCTGTGTGACATGAAGCCGTGTGTGCAACCTTGCGGAGCTACGCTAGTAGATCCTCATCTGAATGAACAATCGAAACCACAAGCCAACAACCTTCTTCCTCCGCTCCAACGCCACGACTTCTTCGGCGCGGTATGGAGCACGCGGTGGATGATGTGATGGAGATGGGAAACCCCATTTCTGACACCTCGCAGACAGAGACGAAGAACAGCACCGAGCCGGAGGCCGATACTCTTCATCAACTTCGTCAATAACGCCCAGCAAACCGCCAGCGATGCCGGATAGAATTACGGTGGCTTTATCGTGGTATCCTCACTGGCCACGCCCGATGGAAGACAGCCTTGACCACATCCAAAAGTAGTCAAGAGAAGCCTCAAGGTCCGAATCTCAGCCTCGAAATTTCGCTTAAGCCTTTCTGATTGGTGTGGGAGTGGGACAACATGGCATTGGTGGCGCTCGGAATCTGCCTCTGCTCGCTGCCTCTGGTCTCAGCCGCCACAATTGCACTATCGCCCAACTCTTTCTCGTCTCTCCTGGGTGATGGTGGCTTGCAAAGGTGAAGCAGGAACCCCAGTTTGTGGAGTTTGTGGAGTTTGTGTGTCCAATTGACAGACTTTGGTATGGCTTTGGTACATTCCTGCCCGAGAGTGTGCAGGATAAGTGAAAATCATGTGGACATTTGATTGCACCGCGATGGCACCCTCCCAAATCTACTGTACTCGGTCTGCTTGTCATATATAGTGAGAGGTCCTGTCACTTGTTGAAAGTTTTTCTGTGTTGTTCAGCCAAAGGAATAGTCGACAGGTTTCTACACTAACCCTCTCCTCCCCCCTTCGTTGAAAATTCCCCATTCAAGAATACAAACCACCATACAGGCAACAATGACGACCGCCGTTCTCGAGACGCCCAAGTGGCTGATATTTGTTCGAGGTCTCCAAATTCTCATCTCCATCATCGTCCTCGGAATCTCATGTTATGGAGTATACTGGGTAGTCTTCAACGTACGTTCTTCAACCCCCTTCCCCGAAACACCAGATATACATCTAACAACTCCCACAGTCATACGCATTCACAATCTTCCTCAGCCTTGCCACCATAATCATAGTCCTCTACGGCGTCCTCACATCCCACATCGCTAAATTGCACGCCCTCTACAACTACTGGGCCGTCTTGGCCCTCGACATCTTCAGCGTCATCTTCTGGCTCTCTGCTATGGGTGCTCTCGCTGCCCTCCGCGCCTCATTCATCTACTCCGTTACCGTAAATGGATGTGGACATGTTGGTGGTTTGGGCGGTGGTGTGTGCTGGAAGAAGAGAGATCTCGCTAAGCGCGCTGTTGCTGGTGAGGGGTATTTGGCTGCTATGAGTGCTGCTGCTGGGATGAGCGCTATCAATTTGTACGCAATTCTCTCTCTCTCTCTTCTCTCTGTCACGCACACTCTTTCGTCAAGCTGCAAAGATAGATGTTAACTTGCATATTAGCGTCCTCTTCGTTGTTACTCTAGTCTTCACATCACTCGCCCTCCATCGCGCTCGCAAGGAAGGAGCCGCTGCTGTCCCCGCAACCACTGACGACAGCAAACTCGAGGCTTCATACAATATGGAAGCTGTTCAACACCCGCCTCCACCACCAGCTTCGGAGTATAACCCTCACCAACCAACTCATCCCCAGGGACCACCTCCACCAGCCAACTACTAAAGCAACGTACCATTTGAGTTGGTATGTGAGAGTGAAGATGAGACTGATTGAATGAAATTCACTGGTATGAATATGGGTCATAATTCATGTTACTAGCGTGTGTGGTAATGAGGAGTTTTTGGATTGGATTGGAGCAGGATGGAACTTGAATGAATGAGTGGGAATTAGTGTCGATTCGCAAGTACATTGCAGATAATTTCAAGTTTCGATGGCTAATGATACCACTACTTGAACATTACTTAATCCTTCCGTAATTCCTGTGACGTTCTGGTCCATCTGCTCAATTTTACGTTTACACTTTCGTTTTCACTCAGCTGGGGCTGTATCATTCACTCTTATCAAATTTAAAAGGATGTGTTAAGTCCGAAGACCTGCTTCGACCACTGATCGATCGTAAACACTTCAAGACAGTAAGAGGCTTAATAAAAGCTTATTCCATCCACAAATCAGTGGCATGACTGAACCTCACTAAAGTCTTTTGGGTTAATGCCAGACCATTCTGCCAAAGAACGCGGCGGTATTCCCAAAGCTCATTTGTTTTTGGAATCTTGAAGTAAACGATCGGATATTGCAAAGGTTCAACTTTAAACAATCAGATTTGCTGCCCTGTAATTACATACTGTACAATATTTGCAAAAATCAATCCTTTCCAGTGGAATGCATCCTGCCAATGAGTGGTGATTGGCCACTACACCGTCTGTTTTTCCCTTGGGCCGTCTGCCATTCTGGGGTTGGTTCGTCTGTAATTCTTGAACCATCTAGCCTTCTTCCAAGCTCCTAGGAATGTGATCAAGGCACGATGTGATGCATTTGTGACCGAAGCGAAAACCAACGCCATGGCACACGACCAGCGCCATCAACGGCTTTGCGGCTACCAAGTCTTGGACTTGAAGCAAGGGATATCTTTCTCGGTTGGTGATGCATTCCGTAGAACAATGGAAAGTCAAACTTCTACTTTGTCACAGCGATTGAGCGAGAGTTTGAAAAATTTGAAAGATCGTGAACAAAGGCACTAAGTGATACAATCTAAGAATATACATGAAGTAGAATAATCACCCATCTACGCAAAAATATCCTCTATCCTGTTTCCAAACCCCTATTCTCCTTCTATAACGCCATTCCGATATTAAAACCTAAATGATTTCCTCCGACATCCCTCAAGCATCACGGTACTCCAATTCGCCGTCAAAGCATCCTCCCGCTCCCAACACACCACCAATACCATACACTACCCAATACTCACTTCAAATCAGCCAACCCATGAACAACCTCGGGACTGAAGATATGTCTAAAAACCTCCAAATCCGACTTAATCGTCGCAGCCTGCGAACTCGAACTCGAGCTCTTCGACGATGAACTCCCGCCCTTCCCAGAACTCCCGCCCTTCCCAGAACTCCCCACACCATCCGGTCCCTCGGGCGCCTCAAAAGCAAAAACAACATTATGAAACCTTCCGACGAACTCCTCATCCTTCAATATGGCATCACGCCACAAGATCGCCACTTCCTCAACTGGATTTCGAAAGCCGGGTCCCAGGCCGAAGGTGCCGATGCAGAGGTTCTCGTGGTTATACCAGATGGCTATGCGGAGGGCGGTGTGGATCTTGTCGCGCATGAGTTCGCGCTCTTGGGCGAAGGAGTACTTTCTGCCCGAGGTGTCGAGTTTGGGCCGTTTGACCGGGCAGACGGAGATGATGGGGAGGGTTTTGTAGAGTGGCCAGGGTTCGTAGTGGTTGGGTCCGTCGCGGAATACGACTGGAAGAGGGAAGTGTTAGAATATTGTAGATTGACTTTTATATGTGTCTTTTTTCAGATGAATGTGAATATGAATTGAGAAGGAAGATCCATACCAACTCTCTCCGAGTATATCCCGAACAAGGGCGGTAATGGGTAGTTCGAAGTTGCAATGCTACCTTCTCCTGGTGTTGTAAGATTTGAGTAGAGATTACTTCTTCTGCAAAGGCACTCTTCCGGGGACATAACTCCTAGGATTCAAGTTAGCAACGAACTATTTGATATCGAAATACTGATGAGGAAGAATCAATACCAGCTTCCCAATCCCCTCCTGGCCTCTTTTCATTCGCAGGCATGACGACAGGAACGGGTTTATCTCCATCAGCCCAATCCAATGCCAAATCCACAGGATCTCGTTCGTAAAATGCTATTCATAATTATCAGGCGAAAAATTATCCATTGGCAAGTAATGGGACCGTACCGAACCGACACGAGTGACCTCGATGTGTCAATGGTTCCGCCTTCATCATTTCTGAAGGACACAGAATAGACGATGGGGGATATTGAGGATATGCTTGCCGAATCCAAGGAATGTACGTCTTCTTCGCCTCTGCGGCAATTTCAGACGGTTTTAGCTTTGAGATGGGCATTTTGGATAGGTGTTGGGAAATGACTGTGTCAGAGCATGTGATACATCTTGAGGAACGAGAGACATCATTATATATGCCAATCCAACAACGATGATCAGAGATGTTGGAAAAGAGAAAAGGGAGGCGCTGAAACCAGGAATGATATCTTTCCTGAAAAGGTTGGAGCGGGATGGAACACCCACTGACGAAGTGATCCTCGCAAATAGCAGGACGGAAGAAGCCTTCTGGAGCAGGGCTGGCGAATGAATTTAGAGATGAAGAAACCTCTAGGTTGGACTGGATTTACCAACTCCAATGAATGCAGAAGGGGAGCATTCCGGAGTCGTACCAACGTATAGCCCGCTAGATCGGCGAAGATGACAGTTTTTTCTTATTTCGCCAATCTCTGTGTGACGCTCTGGAGGGACACAAACGAGATCTGGGGTGCATTTCTTAGAGTTATACAACGAGATCTTTGGGAACGGCTTGATACATGAATTAACTTGTATCTCCTCTCAAAGCCAGAGATCTGGAAACTTTGGAATCACTATTTAGGAAATGAAGTGGAAGTCAGTAGAGAGGTGTCGAATCCATACTCCCAGATAATCTGTTTGCAACGGCCGAGTGCACCAAAGCAGTATGGCCGCGCGTCCTAAACTGGAATAGATACGGGAAAAATATATTCCATGTCGCTATAGACGGCTACTTTCAAGCAATGTGAATCATCCAACAACATATTTGAAGTTGGTGGCACAAGTACTTTGATACGGCGGTGGAATATAACAAGCAAGCCAAGCAAGAAGGTGCAGAAGAGCAACGCATGGAAGGATGAAAAAAGCAACATAGAACATGTTGGGAAGCAAGGTGTGATGCAAGGAGAAGGTATGCAAAGCTAGCCATGCCGGTAGCATGATCTGATAATAGAGATATTTGTATGTTGGGGCGGTCAAGTGATGAGACTTGGTGATAGTATGGTGTTGCGTTTCCAGAAAGACGGACGAGGTTAAGAGGAAGTATGCCAAGACCGCCCAAGCCTGCAAGCGCGTCTTCCACACCAGAACCAGTGACGTTTGGACGCTGAAGGCCCTCACCAAATATTTCTTTTTGTTTACATCTACCTCACATCACACCACCACGAACAACCACAATTCCACAGATCCACTTGGTTATTCTCCTGCCCCTGGATCTAGTGTTGCGATTATACTGTATCTGGCAACGACGCAATCCCCAGCATGGTTAAATCATGCCTTACTCGTTGTGTACAACGTGCATTTCACACGTCCACCATTCTTCGTGAAAGCGCCCCATCAATTGCTCATCTCCTCGACGTCGGACCTGCTCGCCCAAATGATGTAGTGGTCAACGGGTTCATTCGATCGATTCGCAACCAGAAACAGCGCTCATTTGCTGCGGTGGGAGATGGATCAACTCTCGAATCGCTCCAGGCTCTGTTGACACCAGAGCAGGCAAAGAGGTATACTTCTTTGAAAATCTATCAAATCGAACACGCCAGCTAATGGGATCAGCCTCACAACCGGAGCTGCTGTACGACTTACTGGCGCATGGAAACCATCACCCAACCCAAAGGCCCAGAGCCATGAGCTCCATGTCACCGACGTCGATGTGGTGGGAAATTCTGATTCTACCGTATGTAGAACCTCATTGATGAAGAATTTATTGACTCATGAGGAAACAAGACGTATCCGTTGCAGAAGAAATATCACTCCCCCGAATACCTACGTACGATGCCACACCTACGAACACGAACCTCCATAAACTCAAATCTTTTGCGACTGCGATCCGACGCCATTGCAGCGGCCACGGAATCTTTTAGAAGCAAGGGTTACACTCAGACGCATACCCCGCTGATCACATCCTCGGATTGCGAAGGTGCGGGCGAGGTCTTCAACGTGGGAAGTGCGTACAAAGGGGAAGCGAGTGAGGGGGATGACGGAACATTTTTCAAAGCACCAAAATATCTGACGGTATCTGGTCAATTGCATCTCGAAGCAATAGCCCAGTCGATTGGAAATGCGTGGACGCTTTCACCAACTTTCCGAGCAGAAAGGAGCGATACTGCTCGCCATTTAAGCGAGTTCTATATGCTGGAGGCAGAACTAAGTTTTGTGGAAGATATGCAGCAAGTTTTGGATGGAGTGAAAAGATTACTACAAGACATCACGAAACCTCTGATGAGCTCCCGAGTCGGGAATGAATTATTATATGGTAGAGGTAGTCACTCGGCGGATACACCTTTCACCGAGCAAGGTCAAGCATTACAACAACGATGGGAAAAAATCTGTGGCAACTGGGGCCAAATCACATACTCAGAAGCCATCAAAATCTTACAATCAAGTTCTCGGAAATTTGAGCATGCTCCAATGTGGGGATCTGGACTACAAGCGGAGCATGAACGGTACCTTGCCGAGACAGTCGCTGATGGAGCGCCTGTGTTCGTCACACACTATCCGAAAGCCATAAAGCCCTTCTATATGCTCCCTTCAGCCACAGCTTCTTCTGAAGGCGAAACGGTGGATTGCTTCGATCTTCTCGTTCCGGATACTTGTGAAATTGTTGGTGGCTCCATGCGTGAGCACCGTCTGGAGCCATTGATTCAGGCAATGCAAGCAAATGGCATGATTCCCCCAGGCACGGATTTATCAGATGACCAACTTGGGGAATTGAAGTGGTATGTGGATCTACGACGATGGGGAAGTGTACCACATGGAGGATATGGATTAGGATTCGACCGATTCTTGGGATATCTAGCCGGCGTGCCAAATATTCGAGAAGTGGTCACGTTCCCAAGATGGGTGGGACGTTGCGAATGTTGAGGATCTGTATCATACGAAAAAGTGATGTAAGAACAGGTGTCCGGGAAGAAGAGTTCCGAGCTCAAAGAGGCTCACAGGTACTCCAACACACAAGTGTTTCTGACGAGTGTACAGTACAGAAGGTGTGCCAGTTGGCTCTCGTGTGATTTGCCCGAGAGTGGTAAGGCAGACAAGAATGTCTGAAGTACAAGGAGGTACGAATGACATCACCAGATCTTGTATTCCATCCCAAATTCTCGGGTGGAGTCACTTTCATACTTCGTCTATTTCTGTGCTTCGTCTCACTTGTTTCTCTGCATGCGACTTAGTCTTCTTTTTACATTTTTGGCCCCGCTACATTTAACGTTGTTCTTCTGTTTTGACATGTTCTCTCTGCTTCTTGTCGCAGCTTCATTCTGCCTTGCTAGTTCCTCTCGACTTACCTGTCTGTGGTCGCCAAACCCAAATCCATATCGTACGCAGGTATTCACTTTAACGCCACCAACAACCGCTTTCCTTCCCTTTCTATCTTCCTGCCCTACTCGAAACAACCACGGCCAAAGTATCCCAACCCATATCCATATCTCTGCATTAAGCTGCAAGCTCAAAAACATCTACAATGCCTCAACCACCCCACATGAAACTCCAAAACCTGAAATCTCTTCCCAACATTCCTATGTCACCATCTTCTAAAAGTATCTACCTGGGTACCTACACCGCGCAAAACCCCGCATACACAGCCGAAGATAGAAGGAGGGGTTACAAGCCCTGCTTCAAAAACCAAATATGCGACCTAAGCGACGCGCCGCCAACTCGCTCGCTCCCTATCTATCTTCTATCTCCCTGCATCGCAATTGTCCTTCCCGCTCCCGCTGCCGCCATTGCAGTGCCGTAGCCGCTGAAGAATACTGTACGTACGACAGCAGGACGCTCCCCGAGAGGTGGGTAAATATTCCGAGTCGTTCGCAGCCAACGTACATACAGTTTTCGTTTCGAGTTTTTGTGTTCGCTGTGAGTAATTGAACATGTCGGTAGTTTTTCTGTTGGGTTGATAGAGCCAATTAAAGACTTTGCTGTTAGATGGTTCATGTATGCATGCGTGTGGTTGATGTGAGGAAGTGGAGAATGTCTGGGTGATGAACAGGAGGGGCGGCGCTTATGTTTTGCTGTACAAACAACTACTACTACATCCACGTACCTCAGGTACCTTGATACAAGTCTCGATCTTTGTGAATAGATCAGAGTAGCTGCATACTAGCCCACGCCAATCCTATTTTGCGCGAGTGTATTTATTACTACCTATCCATCCTTCGTCCTCCTTCGATCCACAATGTTGGATTTGTAACATTTCCTCGTCTCGTTCCTACCTTCATCTTACTTGATGGAAGAATCGTTCAAGTATTCTTTTTAGGATTAGGTAAAGATACTCAGGTGACACAAAGTAGCAAACAGCATAGATGTCTAAAACCATCATCTCAGAAAACCAACAAGACAGTTGGAACAATTCCTCCGTAGGATGCAAGTTGGTTGAATTGATTATGTTTGCCATTTGTTTGCCCATCTTGCTTGCCGATTGCTTGCTCGCGTTGCAATTCTTCAGCGGCAACAGCGGGCAGGCAGGCAGGCGGGCAGCGGAGAGCGGGAAGAGCCTATTTTCGTGTCACTCCAACCATGGAATGGCAACAAAATTAACATCGTCTTTTTTTTACCATGGTTGTTTGTGACGCGACAGACAGGCAAGGGTGATGTTGGTATTTTATTTTTAATTTTTTGGCTCTTCCCTCTTTTGCTTTCTTTCTCTCTTTCGATTGACCGTTCTGTGTGTCGATTGATTTTCTCAGTTTGGTAAACGACGAGAGTTGATCATCCTTGCCTGTCTTCGGTAGGAAGGTACTTGGGCAATCGAAGGGACTAACTAGCAATTCCCAAGGTATTTCCTCTTTCGTTCGGCTTCCGAAGCGATGTAGGATCCATAACCGTTCCTATTTCTGTACTACCTTCTCCCACTAGACTTGAGTCGTAGACTAGAGTTGAACGGTGGCACTGTACTTAACCCTACTTTTGGATGTTGAAATTAGATCATCTTTTTTCTATTTCTATTCTCGTATTTGTTCTTGTCCCGAGATTTTAGCGGTACGAGAGCCAAAACATTTCACTGCTTGGACAGTGCTTCGATATTGAGGTTGTGGATATACAGTGCTTGGGTGGGCGGCGGGGTTAGGGAGAGCGTCACATCATGAAATTCAGAGCATGATTTAGAGAGCAATAAACCATCATTCCATTCCATTCTTTCTCTTCCCTCTCTCGCGAGGAAATTAAGTGGCTATACCATCAAAAAACTACTGAATTCCGGCGCCAGCAAAAGCAAATCTACTCATTCCTCACTCCATGGTGTACTAAAACAAGTTTATTTTTTGATGCCCTTTAACACCAAAAACAAAATCAATCCCATACCACCTCATCCCCATTTCCCATACCATATTTATAAAATGAACGCCCATCGCAATGCAGTAAAATTAATCATCTTGGACAAAACTCCACTCCGGTTCCATAAACCTCATATCCCATAACGCTGAAAATGCACCATCAGACCAGACTGACCCGTTGACTATGTAAAAATAATAAGAAAGAGCACAGGCTCATGCTTGCACCCAAGTGACCATCATGAAAAAATGTCCACATGTGATGATCCCTCAGATCATGAACTTGCGATCCAACACCCTGATAGCTCGTTGATCTTCACCTACGATATTCAACTTATCATGAGGGATGTCCTTTGGATTCTGCGTCTTTGGACTCTTGCTTCCCGCGCGGCTGTTGTTCTTGTTGTCTGCCGTCACGCTCGACGAGTCTGTCGCGTGAACCAAGTGAGAGATGCTCGGAATACTAGTCGCACCGATACTCTCCTTCTTAGGAGCAGCTTCCTTCGGCGAAGCGCGAGCTGTTGAAGTCGGGGTGTTTGCTTGCGACGTCGATGCGTTCTGCGCTGCTTGAGGAGGTGTGGTTGGTCGAGCTTCAGTCACTTGAACGGGTGGAAGCGATGCTACCGGTGAAGAGATGCGAGGATCGATCATGGGCGCTGATTGGAGCGCTCGTTGGGCGATAGACGCTTGTTCCGCAATCAATCTTGCTTGAATTGCGATTTGGTTGGGGCTAGTTCCGTATGTTGGGACAAGGCCGTGTTGTGCTGCTGTCGCGCTGCTCATTCCTCTTGATTGAACGAGGTGTTGTGGGGGTGGGAGAGGTGGTTCGGACATCGCTTGTGGTGGTGGTCTGTCATAGCCTTGAACGAGTCCGTGAGGGATACCTTGATGCGGCTGAAGAGGCTGAGCATATGGTGAGTGATGTGGTGGGGGGGGAAGGCCGGTGTTGTACATTGGTCCTGGGTATCCATGGAAGGGCGGGGTTGAAACTGGAGATGGTGGCCACGCATACCCTGGAGGCGGTGGAGGATGATATCCGTACGCAGGGCGATGCTGTGGGTGCTGGTGGTGGATTCCATGGTGTGGTGCTTGCATATATGGACCTGGTTGCATCGGTGATCTCGTAACCGCTGGACCTTGTGCTTCGTGAACTGTCGACTCTGGGTACATGCCTTTGACTGGAACGATATGTCTAAGCTGAGGATCTGATGTCGGGGTTGGGAGTTCTGGAATGTTGGGGTGTGGGCGGGAGTAGTAACTGATCAAATGTAGATGTTGACCGGTTGATGTTGTGATGCTGAATGACTGCTTCATCAATCCATCAGGCTTGTATCTATACCCATCTGGTCCTTCGCCGTCCAAATCCAAATCCTCATCACTTCCCCGTCCACTCTCTGGTGTCTTGCCTGGGACTCTTCGTACTGGTGGTGGTGGTGGAATAAATTGTCCTCCTCCTCTTTTACCCTCCATCTCTCTGTATGTGAGGAAGCTTCCTGATACTCTGCTCGCGCTCCACGACTTTCCATCAGTCCATCTTCTCATGCCTGCCTCTCTCTCGTCCCAAACAAAGACTGATCCGGACTTGATTGACTGTCTCTCCTTCTCTGACAGTCGTCGCTGCACTCGAGGTAGCAATCCCAGTCTGCAAGCCTCGAACAACTTGATCGCATCTGCCGGCGTCCGAACGTGGCCGTGATATGTGTCCATCATTGTGATGATGAGGGAGGGTGATGTGGATGATTGGTGTCAATGAACTCCTTCGTAGTCTTGACTTCTGCTTCTCGGTACTTGTCGAGCGCTTGTTGATGGGGTGATCGGTGGCTACGAGGTAGTTCTTTTAAGCTCAAGGTATTCTCGACCGCGCAATTGTTCCTTGTGTCTCTGAAGTGCGCTCCACTAGTGGTATCGCTCAAAGGTGGACGGACGTGTTGGGGAGGGATATATCTTGTTCGCTTGAGTTGAAGGTTAGCTCCAGATCTGTTGCACAGCAATGGCACACGGTGGGGAAGCAGCCGAAGTTGATACACCTAGGGAGAAGCAGGTGGCAGAACTCTCCACTTGCGCTTCCTCGGAGCTTCTAGGGCAATTGAGCGCGCTTCTACGCTGTAGAGACCTGTAACAAGATACCAGCGTATGGATGCTGCTTCTGTCACTCGAGATGTTGCGTCGTGGTCTTGATCCTCGAATGCGAGTATCGTCTATGACGCAGATCTGGCGACGACGAGGTGTGTGCGTACGTGCATGGAACGCCAGATAGAGTGAAGGAAGAAGACTAGATGAATGAAAAGTGGACATACCGATTTCAAAAGTCGTTCGAGGAGGCTTAACTATCTCGTGTTCGCGTTGATGCGATCACAAGATAGATGTTGCTGTTTGTTGTTGTCGCCTTCTGGCGGGGAGGAAGGAGATATCAAACTACACTTGGTGTCGCAACACAAGACTTCCCAAAATCTGCTCCGGAAAAGTTGACTGGTGATGTATATGAATTTGTCTCTTGTGTCATGAGGAGGTGGAGAGTTCTCTGCTTGCGTCGTCTTGTGAAAAGGAATGTGCTCGTTCAACTTTGGCACTTGACTTGAACACTCAGCGCAACGGGCTAAAGAGTCAGAGATCTAGAATTATAGCAAAAACCCAGACAGCATCCTTCGACCAGAAGAGGGCAGCGACGACTACTAGTACTAATCCTGGCACCCGGGATGCTCGCTCTCGTCTTGCCTGGACTTAGATTAGGTTACTGGGGCTTGCAAGGGCAAGTAAATAGCGTGCGAGGAGGGTGGGTCAGATGCTTGTTGCCAAAGATGCAATCGCTTGGTAAGATGTTGGCAGAAATATCCCGAGGGGGGTATTGTGGTAAATTGGTCAAGAATGTGGGACTTGTTGGTCTTGGGGTCAAGAAGAGGTCAAGAGGTCAAGAAAAGACAAGAAATTCGAGCAGTCAGTCCAACATAAACATGCAGAGCCAGTGAAAAGTGCCTGGCTGGCCACAGTGTGGTCGACACCCCTCAAGGCGTCTCGTACTTGCATGAGTTGGTATGGGTATTCTGTATAGAAATAAATATCCCGTTTACCCTAGTACCCATCTCCTATTATTACGAGATCTGGTCGTGGCTACGGATATCTATTCTTCTTTTGTTTGCCCTAAGCAAAGCGACCAACAACAACAACAACAACAACAACAGCAACAATGGAGAACGAACAGCTGAAAATCAGTTGGGACTCGACTCAAGGCCATCTTGCAGCAACCCAAGTTAAGGTCAAGACTTGACTTTGAACATTTAATTTCGATTGGATCGTAGGTCAACGTTTGTTTGGCAGATTCAACTTGGCTGGGCCACTTGGCTTTGGGGCACCCAGTCTTGGGACGTGGATTTCCTCCGCTCTCGTCATAATTCACAAAAGTCCGCGTACTTATGGCCTCCAAGCCATCCCGACGCTGCCGGCGAGTACTAAGTGCATTTCAGAAGTCTTCTCTAGTGATCAATATTCTTCTCTCCTCGCCTCCAGACTCCATAACGGACATCCACACACACGAAGTACGCCTCTACGAGTCAAATCTTTCGAAGGATGGTGCGTGTACTGCCTTTATATCCGTCCATCGCAGCATTGTTCAACGTCCACTAGACCCCACAACCTTAAACCCAAATCACGCAGTCCGCCGGTCTCAAGGAGACACAACGAACTCGTAAGCTTTTTTTTCCCTGTCCGGTCGTCAAACATGATCAGACTCCGGAGGTTCCTCTTCTGGGGTTTCATTTCGGTTATTGCTTATCACAAACAAATCACATTTTTATTCGAGCTTATTTCATCCGCCTCTCTGTCGCATTATTACTTTCCAGTTTTCCTCTCACGCCCACCCAAGCCAAGTCCGAATGGGAACATTACGCCGAGGGAGGGGGCATTTGAGATCAGGTAAGGCTTATGACAGATATGCCTCGGCGCAGTCAGCGTTGGAGTTTGGGGAGAGCAGAGGAGCGGCCCCCAACCAGAAGGGAACGATCTGTCATGAATAACATAAAATTATTCCAGAACAGGGGCGCGTGCAATACTACTCTGTATAGGGCGAAATGGTCGGGGTCGAGAAGGTGGTAATAAGACGCAGCATGAAGCAGTGAGCACTCAACCTTCGTCCAAGGTCGGTTTGAGGCTCGTAAGAAGTCGCCTGTCATCTCGAAAAAAGAAATAGTGTGTCCAACAGTGATAAACCCATGCCATGTCCCTCCAAAACTTCCGTATCACGAAACCACTTCTTGCAACTTGTACATAACAGACGAGACGAGTCGCGTGGCGATGTGGATAAGAGGATTTGGCTTTTTCTTGGCCTCCGAAGACACTGACGAGTTTTAAAAGTGGATATTTAGTTTTAACCTTTCGTCCTTCCCTTTGGCTTTCTTTGAACTTGTGAAAAGGTGCGGATAGCCGGTGCCAATCATGCTCACGTTTATCGTTTTCCCTTTCAATCTGGCTTCCACCTTGTGGGCGTCCACTTCTCTATGAGGGATAAGCATTGGCGGGAACAACAGTAGCGTGGCCAGGGGCTTCTCCCTCGTCACTTGGGGAGTTTGGCATCTGTGAAGTGGGATGAACTGATGACCTGGATTAATGATCTCGCTTGTTTTTGGAGTTGTTTGATGTCAAACTCTCGGTGTGAAGTCCCACGGCTCTGACTGACTTGAGGTACTGCTGCGGGCGAGTGAGATTTACGGAATGAGAATCCTAATGTCGGATCGTCAATCCAGGTACTGCTGTACGAGGTACGAAGCGGTACTTTCTATTCTAAGAAATCAAGACCTTGGCGATGGAGAATATCCGTGAAGTGGAATAATATAGAGGGAAGGTGGGAGACGCCATATGAAATGGATATTAATGGCCGAGGAGTGAGAAACGATGTGGAGCCCGGTCTTGGTTACATTGCAGTATGTTATTACAGTACAGTGCACCCCTCCACACCTGCCCGTCGCCCAAATCACAGCGAACGGAGAAGACCCAGATCGGGAGTGAAACTGGACAATGATTTTAACTTGTTGAAGAGAGTCAGGCAATCTCCAATGTTGCCGCAGTCGCAGGTAAATCAAAAAACAAGCATCGAAAGCAAATATCGGTCGCTGCAAACTCTAGTCGATGAGAAAGACGAGGCGTGCTGGTGTTTGTGGTGTGTGTTCCTCCGCTGTTCCCTCCCATCTCCACCAATTTCTGATGTCAATCTCTCTGGATGATCTCGGAATAAAGGCACCAAAGCCTCATCCACCACAGCTCTCCATCATTGTTGATCAAGCTACTCCCCTCACATCACATCCACAATGCCGCCAAACCTCCTCAGCTCGTTCCCGTCCGCTGGCCACAAACAAACACCTGCGTCGAGATTCCAAGTCTCGAGAAATGGTGGCTTACCTTAGTCCCCCTTGGCACTCAACTGGCCGCCCATCAAACTTTTATGCTTGATTTTTAACTCTCTGCAGATCGCCGCCAGCAGGCCAGCTCGCTTGCGAGAAGCGAGACCGGCCAATGAAAAGGGAACACTTGACGTTTCCGCAAATCGCCGATCGATTTCGAGAATGGAAAGATGCAGGATGGGCCAGGCACGACATCGAGATAAGAAGGTGAGTCAAAGGGGAGAGTTTGGAGAAGTGATGGTTTTTGTGTGTTATTTCTGTTCGTGCTGTTGGTCATGGTGAGAGAGAATTGTTCTCGGGGGCCTCGTCTCGCTTCCCGGCTCCCGGCTGTCCACCAAATTTCATCCCCTCGTACTCCGTATGTGTCAGCCAACCTTATTACCATTTCAGCTGCCGGAGGGTCGTACTGTAGGTCGTACACTGCTACTCTAAAGATACCATACGACGGCTGCTCAAGCTACAAAACAGGCAAATGGTTCGTGTGTTTTTGTTTTTCCACGATGCCACAGCTCTGTGTGGCTCACGGTAAAACAAAGAAGGCAGCCAGCCAAAGTCGCAAGGTGGCATGATGTGATATGACAGGTCGGCCAAGCCCTTGGCAAATGCGCAACTTAAATCCAGGTAAGGTTCGGGGAGGGTGTGCTGGAGGGTGACCAGCGAGAGGGTGTGAGAGACGGCATTTTTGTTTTTCACGCAGGTTTGACCTTCGGTTAAAGGATATTTGGGAGGACGGGATAATCTTTAGGCGGATCGATACGACAACGATAACATCGGATAAGGATGATACTAGATCTCGAGATATCTCATGGAAAGGAGACACCGACTCCCTGTGTCTTCTCTATCTCGATACGAGTCAAAATCTTCTCTCGTCCTTCCCCGCGGCGGAAATTCTGAGTAATGGATTCCCCGCCAAGTCAAGCTTCCCCCAAAACCTTACTTATGGTTAAAACAAGTGGTGCGCCACCAAAGCCAACAAGAAATCCCAAGCGAGGGCCAATCTCACAGGATCAAATTCCGTTATCTCTGGACATCGAAGGCGTGATTCTATTTTTCCGAAAATCTTTTGCTGCTTCCATCGCAGGATTCTCGGGGGACATAGCAGATCAGCGCTGCCTATCTATCTCTCGTTCACAGATGGAGAATGTGATTGATCCATCCCGATTCCTCATGGGCTTGGAATGCATGAAGATGACTTGTACGGAGTAATAGTAGCCTAATCTGTAGGTCCGCAAATGACATATCTTGGTCGCCAAGGGCAGTGGTAAGCAAGTTAGGGTCATAGCATCAACCATATTGGGAAGTCCATTTCGTTGCTAAGACATTCGATCCTCTTTCTTAACCTTTCGCTCCATCGCACACTTTAGAAGATGTGTCGAATGTCGGGACAGTGAACAAAGGGCATTCCATCCACAGCCAGCCCTGTGCCCTGTAGATGAGGTAAAATTAACCAAATCTGGTCAGCTTTCCTAACTTTGAGTGGTTAGGCCGAATACGATTTTACGAAAGATATTTCCGGGTACGGGGTGGCCAATTATGGCAGAGTTTGGTCAGTCTTGGGTAAAGTAAACCTTCGGCGCATGAAAAGTCTATTTCTCCAGTCAAAAAAGTCGCGGAGATGGAGGAAAGGAAGGAACAGATGAACTTGACACACACAACTTCGCTTCAATATCGAAACCCAACAAAACCCATGACTATCAGCCGGTCGTATACCGTAACCAGCTTCATCTTGCTCTGCATCATGAAGCGCATCACGAACCAAAAAGTCCGTCTCGGCAAAAGAGAAGACAAGTCGTCTGGAGCATCTCTCGGCCATACTTTCTGGAAATACCCCCACCGTTTAACAACAGGCTGATAGCGACCAATCTGTCGGAGCTGGCGTTTCGTTATTCAAGCCATCGCTGTCGCGAGCAATCAAGCCGTCTTTGGTGGAAATGTGCCCTCCCAGCTCATCAGCTTCAGCCTGAAACCACTGGATCTGTCGTATCGATTCATTCACGTTGTCATTGATTCTTTTTTTTTCTTCATTGCACAAGACCACAACCCTATCGGTGTCATGACTTGAAATGAAACTCGTGATCCCAACTCAAGACTCACAAGCACAATATTCATTTTTTTCCTGGCTTCCAACCTCTCACAACACCAAGCAAGCCCAAGCAACCCCGACGGAGCTTGTCCGCCTCGGAGGGACGTCATAACGTCGTAACAAGCTTAAATCACCTCTTCCCCATCCATTCGCTTTGCCGGCCAATGGGCGCAACCTCTGTCAAATGGTCTGGCCAGAATTCTTGGTTGACCCTCTTAGGCCTTGGTCCTTTCTCTTGCTGTTTTGGCATTTCGGAATTTTCGGAAAGGACAACGTGAGAAGACAGAGAAAGATACATGGCATCCTCGTCAGACGGATGCCCACAACATTCATGGACTGTAGCGTACGAAGTATCCGAGCTTACGTTTGCACGGAAAATGGCAACTTCCCTCTTTTTGCTCTGTGTTTACTGGCCAGCGAGAGGGATTTCTCGATTTGATCCAAAGTTGCGTTGAACCTCTGGACTGCCTAGTCTGACACTGACTGCCGACCAGATTGCACCCAAGGAATCCTGAATCCTGAATCCTGTTCGGGAAAGCAGGGATGGACATTTACAAAATAACTCGCGCTAATCTCTATTATCATCTTGGCCGAGATACCAAGCCCTTCTCTTTTAAGGTTATTCTTGCACGTGGAAGTTGGGGGTTCAACTTCTCGATTTCGGCTTCACGGCATCGTGGGTTCTTGTATCGTGGCGTAACGCCATGGCTTTAGACATCATCAAAAGCATAGAGGTGGAAGATATTTTCTCAATTTTCACTGGAAATTTCTCTTGAAGATGGGGAAACCAATGACCCAAGCACCTGGTACCTGCACTGATCTCTTGTCTGAAGTCTTGATGCACTCAGCCAATTTTCCTAAAAGAGTGAGAGAAGTAATTGCAAACGCCAGCGAAATTTTCCGTTTTACAATCTCATTGCAGAAATCCTGATTGTATTCGGTCATGGTGATGATCGTATTTACTACTCATAAGAAAATCTCTTGTTTTGTCACATCATTTTGTGTAGGGGCGGTCAAGTTTTGTCAGTCATCTAAATAGTAATTTCGATACTCCCTGCTTCATTAACAAGACCTTCTAATGTATTGCTGAATCAAGTATCTGCACTCATTGTGAATTTGTCACTCATACACAAAGAACATCTGGGATTAGCTGCTCCAAACGTGTTCGATGAAAAAGGTAAGTCGCCACCCCCCCATTCCGGACACCCCGTGATTCCGGACACCCCTCCAAAATTTCCTCAACACCACCACTTTGACTTCAAAAATTAATATCTTTTACAATTTTGATCCGAATCTCTTAAAACTTGTAAATTGTAATAATTATATCATAAAAAGCTAGAATACCGAATATAATATCATGTGCGTACTCGATGCGATAGCAAATAGCAAGTTAATCCGTAGAGCTACTCTAGAGTAGGGAGTACTAAAGTTAACCCTTTATGATCGATTGAAGTATAACGCTAGCTATTATAGCGTAGCCGAATACTTATAAAGGCTTCCAAGTGTAATAAAGGATCGATTAGCTAAGTGGGTCCTTACCTAGGAAGCCCTTGGCTATAGTATTACGCATACGTAATTAAAGCTTTTCGGGGAGCGACTCTGTAAGCTATAAGGTGACGATCGACTACTTGGAAAGCGTTAGGTAAATAGGTTCTTGTTACGGCACCTGGTTCTTAAGACTAAGAGGCAAATCTAGGTCGACTCTATACGAGTAAATAGGGCTATAACTAAGATTATTTAAGCTTAGTTCCGACACTTCCAGATTCTAGAGATTAAAGATATTAAACCCGAAAATCGCTAGAATATAGACGAAGCTAGTATTATAGAAGGTTTAGGCCTTAATAGCCTAGTACTTAGCAGCTCGGAACGACGTTTTATACAGAAGAAATAGCCCGGTTCGCGAAATTAGACATCATTCATCGAGGCTATCTCGGCTATAGGGGCTAAAACTAAACCTTTAGTAATATATAAGGGAAAATCAGTATAATAATAGTAGTTCCCGGCCGATATTAGTAATTTCGATAGCTAGTAATTCACTACTACAGAGAATAGATAGACTACCGATAGAACTACGTTAGAGTGGCTCGAGAAAGTATTTATACCTTAAACAGCGCTAAGAGATAATTCGGCTCGATTATTAATATTAGATAGCTATAGTAGCTATAAAACGACCGAATTTATGTTTAAGTGCCTCGAATATAATATATATCTACTATTTTTACCACCCTATACGTCGCATGTCCTACAACCACTAGATTTATCGATTTTCTCTCCTCTCAAGGCTACTTATCGAAAAGAGCTTAATTTATTAAGCAACTTGATCGACTCTGTACCAATTAGTAAACGAAACTTTCTATTATATTACCAAAAGGCCCGGGAAGCTACTATTACGGCCGAGAATATCATGGCTAGCTAGAAAGCTACTAGCTTATAGCCACTTTATATAGCTAAGCCTTTAATGAGCCGGCTTTTACTAGAGAACAGTAATAGGGCCCCTAAAACACTACTAATACGATCTACTATCGACTAGAATATAAGTATATCGTCGGTAGAATAGAGCACCCCGAAAGCTAGAAAACAATTACGATTATAGTTCGATACTTTGACCCGACTTAGCTATGACGATCTTCCGACGCGTCGACAGCTCTTTCGTAAAGCTATAAAGAGTTTAGATAAAAAGGACTTTACTCTAGTATAGGCTAAAAGTCGAATTAAAGAGCTAGAAGCTTAATTAGATCTGTTAAAGCCGAGAAAACGTTATAAAGTGTAAGTTAATCCGAATTCTAAGTTTGTCGACGCCAAGGCTATCAGAGAGGCCTAAATTCAAGCTAGAGCTATTATAATTAATTCGAGCGATTCGGATACATCTACAGATACTAAATCTATCGGGGATTATATCGAGGTTTAAGCGTTATAGAGTTTTAGTAGTTTTTATATAAAGTGGTGGATTTTGGAGGGGTGTCCGGAATCACGGGGTGTCCGGAATGGGGGGGTGGCGACTTAGCCATTCGTTTTTTGTGTCTTTCTCGCCTGCATCATCATCATGTTGCTAATCTCCCATCTTCACACAATTCTTTCATCTATTTTTTCCCCAGTTACTAAACGTCTGTGCTGCTCACCACAGTCAAGGCATTTGAATGTCAACTAATTCTCTGTTACTTTTCTGGTATACAAATATGAATTTGTTTCAACCTCGTCAGCGCTTGACTTTACTACTTGCTAATATACAATCCATTGAATTCGGCATGTTACACAACCAAACCAGCATTATTTGAAGTATTTCGATCTCTGTTCTTTCAAATTCTGCTCGTCTATGTTCTTTCGGTTCGCCCTCTCTCTCTCTCCAATCCCTGAACTCGGTTCTCACACTATTTCTTTCGATTTTTGCCAAAGAAGAAATGAAAATAATTGTATAAAATCTGTTACATTAACATTCCGTTTCGAGTATATCATTTTAATCCATGCCGTGTACTAAATGGAGGGTCAGTGTTTTTCTTTTCTTTTCTGGCAAATATTATTGCCATCACCCTGTTTTAGAAATTCTGCGGTTTGTGATTCGAAAATAGTCCAGAAGGAGTAAACTCCACACTAATTGGCATTTCAAATCTAACAACTCATGTGTCTTTTCTTGGCTCGTTCAGAATCAGGAGAGTAGAAGACTCACGAAAAGGAGGAGTAAACATTCACAATTGTTCCTCAATAATCATAATACCGAGAATTTTGTTGGCAATGAGTAATTCCTGTGCTCCCCTCCCCCTTCATGCTATCTTCCGGAATGTGATTCACGACCATATGCATCTCACGCATACAACGATCTGCTAGTGTTCGTCATTCGGGAAACCTTCTCAAAGAGACCATTCATACACAATATTCTCCAACTATATCTTCCTAGTCCTGCTCATCTCAAACTTCGCTCCCTTTCCTTCATCCTCAAACATGACCGAGACTTCATCAAACTGGCTACCCAATACATCACTTCTGTCAATCTTCAATTCCCCGTTCAAAATCATTCATTCTAAGCCACGGCTATCTCATCGACTTCAACCACCCTATCCCATACATCCGCTACCAAGCCGTCTCTATCTTCTCCCACAACGGCAAACTCCTCTACCACACCCATCAAACCCAAGCCAAAACCCCCCCAACAACAACTTCCACAATGGCAAACCAAGGCTGGAACAACATCCACGGCGCTGACGCTGGCCCACCACCTCCCGGCACCAGCTGGAACCAACCTCAAGCTCCAGTCCAATACATCGTCCCTCAACCAGTCGTTTACGGACAACCTGTCTACCATTACCCTCCTCAGCAATACATGGTTCAATATCCTAGCGGACACATCAACCAACTTATGCCACAGGCCCCTCCACGACCTAACAACGACATTCCCGGCATCCATCTCACCAATCCATCTGGTGGTAATGGTCTTCCTCCTGGATACGACTACCTCTTTCCTACGGAACACTGCCCAATCCACTGCATCAAATCGGCCACACCACCATGGGAAACCACAAGCACCATTTTCGCTTGGGACAACAGTAAGTTCTGCAAGATCATGGTTCCGGTCAATACCACTGTTGGTGAGATGATGGCGAGATTGGGCTGCAATAATAAGGATGCGAATAAGAATGTGGTGCATGAGGTTGCTGAGAAGGGGAATGGGACTTGGTCGAAGGGGTTGACGATCAAGGGAGATGATAAGGATAGGATCAAGAAGGCGATTAGTACTTTTGGGTGGGATAAGACGAGAACTGGACATCCGGGTGAGAAACAGATTGTTTGGTTGTGGTTGACCAAGGATTGAGGATGTTATGTTTGAGTTTGTGAGATGATGGAATATTATCGATTACATGTGCATGGATCTTTTTGTCTTGAAGTGTGATAGTGTAATCGGTGTAGCTAGGTGTAAGATTTGCATGAGTAGTACGGAAAATATTCCTGTATGTTCTCAAACTTTTGCTAGATGGGCGGAGCGTGAATGTGAAGTTGATCCAGATGGTTGTTGTGACTTGTTGTGATCGCCAAATCGTTGTCCGCGTTGAAGAAGAGACTTGACTTGAAGAGAAAATTAAATTTCCAAGCAAGTCCCTCAAGATCTTGGAACAGCCCTGCGATAAACTCCCGCGAAGTGATTGTCTTTCCCTGCTCCTTCCTAAGTACAGCACGCCACCCTGCCTCTCACCTCATAGTATGGAGTCTACTTCCATGATAACACCAACTTGGATCTCCTTCTGACCACCACCCTCTCTGCATGCTTTCACGTCCAATACTTGAACATGTCAAGTACAAATATGACCTTTTCATAATCGAAGGCGGCGATAGTGGCCTGATCCTGGTCAAGGCGGTACTGACTGGGAGAACCATCTCTCGTTGTGCTTCCTGTTGTATCATGTCTTTCGCTCTGATGTATTCGCAGGTTGTTAAGATGAATGCGAATGAAGTTGAAAGCTGGAGGCGCGGAAGACATTGACTCCTATGAGTACGTTGATGAGAAGCTGGAGGTTTTGTCTCAAAAACGTGTTTCTAGCACCAATGGATTATTTGGCTTGGAGAGACGCGGTACCATTTCGGGATGTATGGAGATTTGATTTGTGAATTTTCATAGTGTGGAAAATGATGAGAACTTTCAGAGGCTCTAGTCGTACTGAGTTGCTAATTCGCTGGACTTCAAGAGGCGGTGCAGATCTAGATAGAATAGAACTCGATGGGAAAATGTGGTGATGTTGGCGGGATCGAGCCTGAAGCCTCAATGTTCTTATTCACCAAGCTTTCGAACGCGTGTTCCACTTCAACTTGCCGAGTAATTCTTAATCTTGACTTAATGTGAGGTCAAGAGATCTCGATGCGCTCGGCAATTAAACCCTTCAATGATGGATTTGAGTGAAGCAAATTTGTCCCCAGTCGCTGTTTACCCCGTAAACATATTTCATTTTGTAGCAGGGAATGAATTTGCGCAAAGCTGGCATGACCTAAAGCAAATTTGAGAACATAAACAGCGTAGAATGGACGATCTCACATCAAGCTATGAAGAATAAAGCAAAAAGAGAAAAGAAAAAACCTTAGTCAGATGGCCCTCGAGCACTTCTCTTCCAAGCATCTTCTCACCTCCCACAAGCTAAAATATCGGTCATTAATTTTCATTGGAGAACCGCTCTCGTCTAATGATACATACAATGCTGTTACAACCCATACCTTCGCAAGTGCTCAAATGGCGTTGGCAAAACTAATCAGCCTATCCACCAGCAACCACGGCCAGCCCTTCATAAATCTTGCTCTTGACAGCGTAAAATGCACTCCCTTGCTGCAGTCCCGTCCATGCCTCCACACTCTCAACCTCTATCTTTCCTGTTCCGGTCTTCCTTACAATAACAGAGCCATCAATTAAGAGTGTTCCCTCACCCCTAAACTCCGCCGTATGGCCAGAAACCAACATCAACTTCCTCAAGTCTGCTAGACGAAGATCGCCCACATGGAGAGGCTGTGCGACGGAACGGGAGGCAGATGCCATTGTTGTAGGGAGAATATCGAGAGTTGGGATCGAAGCTTGAAGAGTTGATAACGCTGTCTGCACTGGCGTTTCCTCCCGCACCTCGCCATTCTCATTTTTGAGAAGCTTTTGCTTTTTGTTGCTGATTTCAGCGTTCAAGTCGCTATCTTGAGGCTGTGCTTCGAGTCGACCAGTGAGGGTGACAATACCCAATCCTTTGACCTTTTGCCATCGGAGGCGCTTGACAAGAGCATCTGTAAGTTTGACGGACCATGAGTTGGTGTCTACACTCGCGTCAATTGAGACTCCGATTTCTGGGGTATAGACGTCGATTGCTGCGTCTGAGCCACCAATTTGGGCAGCAAGAAGTCTGCGACAGTCACTCGCAAGGGCCAGAGTTTCCTCTTTCATGCCACTCACGAGAATGAGCTTTCGCGGTTGGATGAGTGGTATCAGCATCTGTAGACTTCTTTTGTCATGAAGACCAGCAAAATCAACAAATGCGAGGCGGAGGTTGATTGAAAGCATCTCAGTGGATATTATGACTTTCGAAGGACCCGTAATTTCTACTTCGACTTCTTCGTCGGACGCATCATCCTCAGGACCTGGTGCCATTGCGTTGGGATCAAGAGAATTCCGTCGGTTGTCTTTACCCATTTGCTGCCTCTTGTTATCGTTGTTGTTAGAATTTCCCCCTTGCGTTGGCTCATTCCACTTTCTTTTCTTGCCAAAAGTATCCTTCGTGTCATATTTTCCTGGTCCCGGTCGGTGGTTTAATTCCTGCTCATCCGGATCCTTGATCTCATCAGCCCTCAAATACTCTTCTGGGCGGATTATTTCTCCAAAGTCGTCATTACGCTTCCTTCTAATAGCGATAGGGAACATCTTTTCTCTGCCCTTCTTTCCGCGCACATCATAATCGTACACGCCCTTTTTACGAAGTAGAATGTTGATACCAAGATCCTCATCGCTCAAGCCAATCTTCTTCCGGCTTGCTTGGCCCATCGTGGCCGAAATGTTCAATGCTTTTCCTTGGTGCTCATTTTCTGATTCGTCAGATTCAGAGGATGAGTCGGATGAGGTATCGTCAACCACATCTGCCGAATTTTCCAAAGATGTTGCTCCGCCAGATTGGGTGTTTTGTAGTTGACGTTGTGTGGCTAGGTATTGTTGGTAGACAGTCAAATCGTTACCTGCCAATGCAACCTTTTTCGCGTCACGAAGTTCCACCTCTCGTCCACCAGCATAGACCTGTTCGAGGTCATCGCCGTTGGAGTTCTTTTCAGGTGCAACTCCGTCTCTACGTTCCTCCCACCATGACCATAATGTTCGAGCGATTCCTGGTGGACCATTGACATCGAGTTTACCCATTTTTTCTGTGAGAATGACGAGATTGCGCCTGTCGTCCGAGATATTTCTCAACACTTCCTTTGAAAATCCCCATTCCATTGAGGTGTCGCTTGCAAGAATGACCTTTCCAACCGACCGTCCCAAACTGTCTGTCTCGTTTAAAATCCGGTCGATCTGACCCTTTCTTTCCAGGAGACGTAGATGTCTAAAATCAAACGGTCCGACGCCCGAAGTTTGTTGCGCGTTTGAATTTCCATTCTCCTTCTGCTGTCCTCCAGTGTTGGTTTCGAATTCCCGAACGATGCCGTCATCCATCCATTCCAACATACTTCGAGTGTATCGCATCGTAGTTCCGATATTCTTGCTGGCAAGATATAGTTTCGATGTTCTAAGCGGACTGTCTTCATTCTCCGCCTCCACCCTCCAGGCGTGTTCCAAAAGATAAGCTAGCTCAAGCACTCGTGCACTTGTGTCTGTTGGAATCAGAACAATGCCTCCTTTGCTAGCTGCCGATTTAATCATATCAAGTAATAATTCGTCTCGTTTTGATCTTCCACCTGGCAAGGCAACTCTTTCTCCGCCTCTACTACTGCAGATAAGAGCGGTTGGTTTTCGCAACTGCTCAATGACTTCTGCACCTCCAGCTCCAGCACCTCCCAACCAGGCTGCACCCGCCAACACATTTTCACGACCCTGATTCCAATCTACAGCGTACACGATCGATTCTAAACCATGTTGGATGTGCCAGATCGTTCCTCCAAGTGTGTGTCCTGCATTATAAGCTGTAATTGTGAGACCATTGAGTGGCGGAGAAAAGGGTGAGGGCAGAGGTTGATGAGGCTGCGAATATTTTAAAGGGTGGATGAGGGAGAAGTAGGAAGCGATTTCTTCGATTGTTGGAGGTTGTAGCAGTATGTGCTGTTCTGGACCTTCTGTCACGATTTGGGAGTAGGAATATGAGCCTTCTGAAAGGGCATCTGCGGGGATTGCTGTTGCAGCCAAGGGAGTTGAAGTATAGAGTTCTTGAAGGAGGGTTCGTCCGAGAGAGATGACCGGGACTGTCGCGTAGGTTGGAATTCGTGTAAAGAGTGGAAAGTGCTTGCAGCAATGTGCGAATGCTGCTAAGTGGGCTACGGTTGCGTGGGTGAGGAGAATGATGGAAAGAGTTGGAACTTGTCTGTAGAGAAGAATTGTTAGCCACAGATTCGCGTTCAAATGTGCAATGTCGACTATCCCTAGTCTCAAGATCAAAAGGATTGGTGGGAGAAGTAGGCCCAAAAGAACATATATCATGGATAAGTCTATTGATCGTGTTGTAAAATGTCAAAGGTGCCTTTAACTCCCTCTGTCCAACACGTTGACTTGACTGAACCTACTTCTCAAGCTCTTTCAACTTTCGCACATCAAATGTCTCATCCCAGCCCACGTCTATTAGAACTTTGACGCCGCCATCAAGCTCCAGCAGCGATTGCGACGCGGCGGATTCGGAATGCGCGCCCTGTAGCGAGCAGAAGGTAAACATTATGGTGTTGGGAGCGCTGCTTTATTGGAGGATTATCGTAGTCATCACCTGGCGGGAGAAGACTGCCAGATTTGCATGGCAGAGAATACTAAATTCTTGAAGTTGAAGTTGAAAATATCGCGATGCTGAAGTTGTTGGTGGAGGGACGGTGTTGATGTCCAGGATGCTGTTGTCGCAAAGCTTTCTTTGTCGTGTTTCTAGCATGAGCTGCCCGAGGCTGCACCACCACAGATCAACTCTTGGTGGGTCGGCTGAAATTCGGTGGCCTCGCCCAACACGAAATCGTGTCAACAACTCCAAGGGACTATCCCGCAAGTCACTTCCCTGGCCGTGTTGACTGCCGCCAATATCACACTTCACGATTACGAATGATGATCATGCTACGAATATATCCTCAAATTGTTACCAATTGATCCTCCTGCTGAACGCAGAGCTCATCGAAACAACGACGCCAAAAAGCGAGATCCAGAAGAACACCACCATCCCAGGTTTAAACAAGCAAATATGTCCAACTTCCAAGGCTACCACCATCCACAAGGTGGGCCAAATGAAGACCCAAATGCAAGATTTCCACCTGGACCAAACCAACTCCAACAACTCTCAGCTTCGTATGGCTACCAGCAACCAGGTGCAAGCTTCCCTCAAGATCACAATCAACCGTATGGTTCCCCTCAAGCTGGAGGTCCCTCGCCATATGGAGCTTCCCAGGATCCGAACTATTTCCAGAGTCAAGGAGGACAAGGCGGAGATGGCGGATTGTCTGCGCAGATGGGAGGACTAGGACTGGGGCAGGGAGAGGTTTCTACGCTTGGGAGGAAGAAGAAGAAGGATAGACATGCTCATCACGTCCTCGACGCACCAGCTTCCGCTGCTGCTCCGCAAACATTCGATGGCACGCCTCAAGGTACGCCATATCAATTTCAGGAACAGCAGTTCAACCCTCAACAGTTGAGCCAGTCCTCGAACCAAGAAATCACACCTCAAATGTCACAATTTCCGGCTCCAGTGAATGCTCCCTTTAACCCCGCAAAACTTGCTTCATCGACGGAATTTGCATCACGAAATAGCCAAACTGATCCGACCTTCCATGCAAGTGTGCAGACTTCGGCGCAAGGACGAGTCGATCCAGATCAGATACCCAGCGTGCCCAGATCAAGAGACACACTCTCCCAGTACTACCTTTCCAATATATACCCAACGTTTGAGCGTCATGTGCCTCCACCAGCTTCAGTATCTTTCGTCGCGTACGATCAAGGAAATTCATCTCCCAAGTTTACCCGCTTATCCATGAACAGCATTCCAGCAAGCTCGGAGTCGCTTGCCTCGACAGGTTTACCTCTCGGACTTCTTTTACAACCCTTGGCACCCATGCAAGCAGGCGAGATAGAGATTCCCGTGTTAGACTTTGGAGATATCGGTCCACCAAGGTGTCACAGATGCAGAGCTTACATTAATCCTTTCATGGTATTCCGCTCTGGAGGAAACAAGTTCGTTTGCAACATGTGCAACTATGCCAATGATGTTCCGGCCGAGTATTTCTCGGCTCTCACGCCTCAGGGAGCTCGTGTGGACAGGGAGCAAAGACCAGAGTTAATGCGTGGAACGGTCGAATTCTTGGTCCCCAAGGAGTATTGGTCGAAGGAACCAGTCGGCCTCAGATGGCTGTTCCTGATCGACGTATCCCAAGAGTCGAACAGCAAGGGCTTTTTGGAAGCGTTCTGTCAAGGTGTCCTTACCGCATTGTATAGTGATGAGGAAGAGCTTGGCGAAGACGGAGAAATCAAACGCAAAATTCCCAAGGATTCGAGAGTTGGCTTCGTGACTTACGACAAAGACATCCACTTTTACAACATGAACGTAAGTTGACAAATATTCCGGAGGAGGCCACAAACTAATATGAAATTAGCCTTCTCTGGAACAAGCTCAGATGCTGGTAATGCCGGATATTGAGGAGCCCTTCGTTCCTCTTGGAGAAGGACTCTTCGTAGATCCATACGAGGCGAAGTGAGAACTCTTGATTCATCACCCTGTTCAATTGCTAACTTGGCCAGATCAAATATTACCGCATTACTCAATAGCTTGCCTGCACTATTTGCAGACATTAAAAATCCCGAACCAGCTTTACTTCCTACTCTCAATGCTGCGTTGGTGGCACTTGAGGCAACCGGTGGCAAGATCGTGTGTTCCCTTGGAGCCCTACCCACTTTCGGTCCAGGTCGCTTGTTCATTCGTGATGATGGGAAGCAAATAGGTGGGGATGCAGAGAAAAAGCTTCTCAACACTGAGCATCCAGGTTGGAGAAAAGCGGCCGAGAAGATGGTTGCAGCAGGAATCGGTGCCGACTTCTTCTTGGCAGCTCCTGGCGGAGGTTATTTGGATATTGCTACAATTGGTAAGACTCTTTCTAGACCTTATCTAGTCATAGCTAACGATCGCAGGCCATATTTCTGCACAAAGTGGTGGAGAGACATACTACTACCCTAACTTCGTCTCTCCCCGTGACAACGAAAAGCTTCGAGAGGAGATCAAGCATACCGTGACGCGAGAGACTGGATTCCAAGCGCTGCTCAAGGTTCGGTGCTCTAATGGTCTGCAAGTTGCTTCATACCATGGAAATTTTGTTCAGCACACTTTTGGTTCCGATGTGGAATTTGGAGTCATTGATGCAGACAAAGCTATCGGTGTTATGTTCAGCTACGATGGAAAGCTGGACGCCAAATTAGATGCCCATTTCCAGAGCGCCCTCCTCTA
Source organism: Tetracladium marchalianum (assembly GCA_037074945.1). Lineage (NCBI taxonomy): Eukaryota > Fungi > Ascomycota > Leotiomycetes > Helotiales > Tetracladium > Tetracladium marchalianum. The sequence continues at coordinate 41,027 of JBAMDN010001368.1, forward strand.
CACGACGGCAAGTGGCGAACGCCGAGTAAGGTGCTCTAACGTTATCGCGTCTGTCAGCGAGAATGCCAAAGAGTGCATGCAATTTACCGATCAAGATTCAGTTTATGCGCTGATTGCAAAGGAGGCAGCAACCAAGATGACATCGACCTCGTTAAAAGAGATCCGCGGAGCTTTGTCAGAGAAAAACGTCGATATTCTTGCCGGCTATCGGAAGAACTTCTCAGGCTCACATCCTCCTGGCCAGCTTGTCCTTCCGGAAAACCTCAAGGAGTTTAGCATGTACATTCTTGGTCTAATTAAGTCCCGTGCATTCAAAGGAGGATCAGAACCAACCGATCGACGAGTGCATGATATGCGTATGCTGAAGCAAATGGGTGCACTGGAGCTCTCGTTATACCTCTATCCCCGTATGATTCCGATTCACAACCTCGCACCAGAAGATGGGTTTCCCAATGCTGAGACCGGACATCTCTTGATGCCTCCGTCAATGCGCTGCACATTTGCCCGTGTTGAAGAAGGAGGTGTATACTTGATCGACAACGGTCAGAACTGTTACCTCTGGCTACACGCCCAAACATCACCAAATCTTCTCATTGATCTGTTTGGTGACGATATGGACAGCTTGAAAGCTCTTGATCCTTACAGTTCCTCCTTGCCTGTTCTTCAGACACACCTCAGCGCCCAAGTGCGGAACATCATTGAGTATCTCAAGACTATGAGAGGATCTAAGGCATTGACCATTCAATTGGCGAGACAAGGGTTAGATGGAGCAGAGTATGAGTTTGCGAGGTTGCTAGTTGAGGACCGGAACAATGAGGCACAAAGCTATGTCGATTGGTTGGTCCACTTGCATCGTTATGTGCAATTGGAGGTAAGTTCTTTTGATGCCGTCGGTAATGAAGATGAGCTAACAATCATCAGCTTACAGGTCAACGAAAGAAAGAAGAGAGCGGCGACAACTCTCTAGCATCAAATTTTGCAGGATTGAGGCCACCATACTGGTAGTTAGGAGGAAAGAACTTTTGATGTTAAATGTCAATCGGAGTGCGTTTTGTGGACAAAATTAGCGAGCATTTTTAGATGAAGCCTTGTGATTGTGGGACTCTGTTTTGATTGTGCATGTACGTCTCTCACCAAGTGATGCCAGCCGTTCTATGAGATTCTTTCTTCTCCTTGGTTTGACCTTTGGTGAAGTATCACGCCCTTTGCTTGATTGCCCCATTACTTTCCGTGACAATCCGAGCTGTCACAAGTCTTGGGCCACGAGTCACGAGTGTTCAGACTTGTTCAGGCTAGCGCGCACGCTACGTGTACCTGCATCTTATTTTCAATCCCATTGCTTGTTGATTGTCCTTGTATTTCGCCGTCAATCTGATAAGAGTTTAAGCCCAACATCCCAAAACTGCAATCTCAGTAGTTCAAGCCAATTCATATCCAATTCTCAGCAAGCATGTCGGAAAATAGCAACATCTTGGTATATGGCTTAGGGGCGTAAGTTCTCATCCACTCCATCGGGCTACTTTGTGAATATTGAAAACAATCTGTTGCAGGGTTGGATGCTTGTATAGCTACATGTTCAGCCTCACAAAGTCTGTGAGAATTACGGTCGTTGCTCGCTCGAATTATGAAGCGGTCAAAAAGAATGTGTGTTTTGCTGCCCTTGCATCTCTGACGTTTCAATCTTTTCCTCGCAATCGAATTGGGTCTGGCAATGAGACGGAAGGCTAAATAACCCTAATTGAGCAGGGCATCAACCTCAAGAGTAAAATCTTTGGAGATGTGGTTTTATGTCCAGAATCTGGTTAGTGAAACTCAATCTTGCTTTCAGATTGCCGTACTAATTTATCCGACTAGTTGTTCAAAACGTTAAGGAATCTTCCTCCACAGCACCATTCGACTACGTAGTTTTCACCCACAAAGCTCTTCCTGGTGCAGAGAACGTTCCCAAAGATCTTGCTTTGGTAGTTGACCCCAACACGACCATCGTGATCATGCAGAATGGAATTGGAAATGAAGGTGCCTTTCGCGCATTGTTCCCAGGAAACACTATTATTACTTGCTCTGTAAGTTTAATCCACTGTCACTTCAAGATCTTGAACTGACATTCTAAATTCCAGCTCTGGATGACCGCAACCCAAATATCCCCCGGCATAGTGGAACACAACACATCCATCAAAACGCCCCTCGGCCTCTTCCCTCAGCTCGAACACCCATTTACCGCCACACCCTCCCTCTCTCAAACTCGCCTTCAAACTTTCACCAATCTCCTCACTACTGGCCTCATGCCCACCCAAATCCACGAGGACATGCAAATCCAAAAATGGGAGAAAGTTGTCTGGAACGCGGCTTTTAACTCTCTCACTGCGCTCACACAATTGGATACGTTGGCATGGTTGAATTCGTCGCCAGAGGCGATGGGCATGACGGGGAGGTTAATGAGAGAGATTATGGCTGTTGCGGTGAGATGTGGGGTGAAGATAAGAGATGATCTGGATGATACGTTGATTATGCAGGTTCTGGGTTTAGGGACCATTAGGAGTAGTATGATGGTTGATGTCGAGGAGGGAAGGGTGAGAGGACTTTTCATTATTTCTTTACTTCCCTCTCCAAGCCTCGTGCTCCTATAAATTGGATGTGGGAATTAGAGGTTCCGCTTTTCTGATCGTCTTTCTGGTCTCATTTGGGTGGCGGCTACTAACTTGGTATCTAGGTATTGGAGGTCGAGGCCATTTTTGGTGGTCCATTGAGGCTGGCGAAAGAAAAGGGAGTTGATACTCCTACGCTAGAGCTTATTTATGCTTTGTTGACGGGTATCAACGCAAGAACGCTACAGAAGAGAGATTTAATATGATCTCTCCAAGTATATACCTATGGAAGAGATTACTAGACCTCCTTGTTCGTTATGGCCTGAACAATCCGAGAAATATAGATCAATTCCCAAGACGTTTAATGTTCTAAACATACATTGATAGCTTCAAGGTCAACGCAGGTGCCGGGAAAAGTCAGGACCTTGATGTTGACGGAGACTTCACAAGTATTTTATGCTGTATGATGTTCGAGTTAATTGCGCTCGGCGAGAAGCATCGTATGGCGAGAGATCTCTGCGCCCGGATAGAGTATTTTCTAACACCATCCCAAATGCAAGTCTGTCGGTCGAAGGCTCTCATCTTCCCAAACTCCCAATTACACTGCCCACCATAACAGCAACCTCTCGATCCCACCTCTCTTCAACCTTCCCTTGCATTTTAACACCCAATCCTGCCGGAGGTTGGCTTCCTTTGATCACACATTCCCGGATGGCATCTTTCACACTATTTTTATTGCTCTTTAGTGTCCTTGCACTCACACCTCCTTTGTTCATGATATCCTGAACTCTTGTGCTCAGCCCACCAGCCAACGTTCTCCAGAAATACGAAACTAAGCTACCTGTTTCAAGACTTGCTAGTAATGGGAGCAAGAAATTGGCTGGCGTGGATATTGAGGCGGGGAGAAGAGGATGTGGTGGTGGAGTGATCGAAGAGATGAGGGATTCTAGAGCGAGTACGTTCTGACACCGAGCGGAGATTTCGAGTAGAATCCGATCGAGAGTAGGAAGCGTAGCAAGTGATCTCGACATTGCGGCTAGAGAGGAAGTAAGGGCTGTTCTGAGATAATCCTGCAGCGCGTTCACCAGTAATTCTGGCTCCCACTTCTCGTGTTTTTTGCTCTTTCCAGCCTCTGGTAGTGGGGAGAGAAGATATAGTGACATCAACGCAGAGGTTGTCCTGGACTTTGTATCGGTCGTTTGTGCAAAAGTCGTGCTCGTCCCTGAACCTAGACTGCTTATCGAGAACTCTCTTACAATCTGCTGGCTCTTTTGCAAGACGGAACGTTCTGCCGGGTAGACAATCGAGCTCTGCAACGTCCTCACCACATCTACCTTGTCCAATCCTTGCCCCTCCTCCCCCTCGCTTTTCTTCCCAAACAGCTCCCTTAGACTCAACAGCGTATTTGAACACCTCACCAGCGCTCTGTGATCTTCCTTTTGTCCCGGCATCTTGACTGCATTCCCTGATCCTCCTACCTCAATCATTTGCACCTCCAACTGTCTCCCCAACTGTAAGCTTCTCCCCACACTCCTCCCCAACCTGACCGTCTCCCACAACCTCTCCGCCACTAGTCTTACCTCCTCCGCAGCTTCATACCTCACCAATACCTCCTTCTCCAAGCGTTTATACCCATCATTCAACGCTGCGACCTGCGAATCAATCTCCTGCACAATGTGTGTGCTTGAAGCCGTCTGGTCTTTCGTGTGTGTGAGCAATGGAAGTGCAGATTTCGTGGTGAGCGTATCTATGTGAGTGTTTATTTCTTGGGCATCGAAGAGAACGCGCGAGAGGGGCGTGGAGAGATCGAGGGGTGTGTCGGAGCTGTTGTTAGTGCTGAGGACGAGGCTGTTGGCGAATGTGGAGGGGGAGAAGTCGGGTGAGAGGAAGGTTTCGTAGTCGATGTATGAGGTGTCCTCTTCTGCCATTGTGAACACCTTGGAATTGAGTATATGGTGCTTTTGCAAGGAAGGATTGGAGGTTGGATTGGACCTTCGATTGTGTAACAAACAGCGTGGTTGGGGTGGTTGTCGAGGCTGTGAAATGTGGAGGATAGGATAGGTGGTGTTTACAGGGCACTTTGGGTGCTAAAGTTTAGCGAGGCAGCCTATCAATGTCCCCTGTAATTCGTCACACTTTCTCTCGCAACAGACATGAACCGATAGACGACACAACATCACCACGCAACGACAGGAGTCAAGCGGAATCCAAGCGAGGCGAGGAAAGTAAACAAAACCTTGACCTAATTTCTGAAATTGATGCTGTGCTGTTTGTCCCGTATCGGTCTTCACAGCCCACGGCATGCGACAACGGTACTCTCGAGTGAGAATCTGCGGTCTAGTAGTTGAGTTCCAGGTCTTGAAATGAAGTGGAGGAGGAAGTTGGGTGTGTTTGCAGTCAGTTTACTTGCTATGTCTTCTCTATCTACCCCGTGTCAAAATATATCTTCAAGGGAAGGAGTGCCCGTCTTCAAGCCGTTGACAGCCCAGCAACCAAGAGGGTCCTCCCATCTGTTGTCTTCTTCTTTCTTTTTCCCCCTTTTACTAACAAGATACATTTACGTTCATTCCATTATCACTCAATCCAAAATTCTCTGTATCTGCATCTGCCTCTGCGTTTTCTCGCACTTTCCAAGCCTCTCACCCATCCGATACCCATCGCTACCCAACTCTCAAGCACCCTTCGGTCATCATGAGCACCGACATGATCTTCGACATCAGTCTCATTTCTTCATTTCACGTCCAGCCAACTCTTTACGTATCTGGCTATTTGGGTCCTTACTCCGCAAGCTCCGTCGCAACAATTGATACATGCACTGGCGGGTCCCCTTCTTGTCAAGCTACGATCCCAGCTTCGGCGACTGTATTCCCAACGACATTCAATTGAGCTATGTGGTCAAGGGCTCGAATCACACAGTACATGTCGACTCCTTGTACATCACTTCCGACAAACAACACGGCCATGGAGTGATCTCCCACACTGAGGAGTGCACTTGGGAATGCACTTATCATAACTCGAGCTTCTGGAAAGACTTTGCGCCATCTAATCCGAACCTGTATTTCAGATTCAGCTTTCCTTACTTTCTGCGTCTTCAAATTTGGAAACTGCGCCGAGAGCAAAGGGAACGTGGGTGAAGATCTCTGATGGCTCAACGACGTGTAATATCTATTTCATGGCTTATCCTAGCTAGGTTTCGTTCTTGGCTTTGGCAGCTTTCTCAATTTACGGCGTTCAAAGATCTCATGGAAGTCGACCCAGAAATCCTGTCAGCCGCATTTCTCAATTTTGCTGTGCTTCCAGTGACGCTGGCTGCCATGTTCGAGGGTGTTTGGTGCGAGAGGACATGGGGAAGAGATAAATTGATCTCCTTCTATTTACATCCACATCTTAATGGTATGTGCTCTTGCTTTCTCTAGAGGAAAATTATCATAGCCAAATTGCGTTTAGAACAGTGCGATGTCAGCTATCCGATTACTTAGGAAAATCGTAACGCATGGAGCTCTCAAAGCACCAGGGCTGACTGCCGAATCTAGTTTGACTAGGTCTATTTTCACGACGGCATCTGGACTGAAAATCTCGAGTGCTTTCACTCTTTGATCAAAATGGCACGTTCTCGCCCCCATTCTGATCCTCGAGCGAGCGCATTGTCCAAGGACCACGTTCTATTTGACAACAGCAATGTTACTCACAGATCCCTTTGGTGTTTTCAACGGGACAATTGTAAGTAGCAAAAGACTTAAAACGACTGACCATCACCAAGAATCATCCAGGCTTGCTGCTTCCTGCCGAAACTCGGGAATGCGCATTCTCCCAGAGTTTCGGTGCAACTCTAGCTGTTGCGTACTGGGCTCCCTCCCTGTTTGACCAATTTGAACACAAGCGGGATGGGCAGCGGAGTTTCATGATTGAGAGCGGGAGACGGATGTAGAACTTGAACCGTTGAGAATAATGAAAGCAGCAGCAACACCAAGCGCTTTCTTCTCAGAGACTATCCATTATCAATACGTTTGTACCCATCAGACATCATTAAGTCTTTGCCCAATAGAGATTTAATTCCTGCATACTGTATTCTGAAGGATCAGGGTTTCTTCTCGTTTGTGGCTGCTGTGGTGGACAAAACTTTCTACTGTGTTCACAGACTCACTTTATGTACAACTTCGTCGTTCTGGCAGAAGGTACTCCAAGAGTCTTTGCATCAAACTCTTTCCGCAAAGACCAACAATGCCAGACTTGCAAGCTGAACCACAAATTCAGCGAGTACGTGGAAATCGGATCATGCCATACATGCAAGTGCCAAACACGCAGGTGAAAACATCTTCTCAGCCTCTCAAACGAAGCGGCCAACAACCACCAACATCCCGATTAAACAAGCCACGACTTGAAGGAGTCGCTTGGATGTATGCTTTGCAGGTCTTCGCAAAGCCGAACCCGCGTGTACAGCCAATCGTGAGAGGTTGTACGCGAATAACAACTTCAAGGAGGTATCCCGTATCTAATGATTGACAACAATACCACCCTGTGAATCTGGGTGCAGACACCACAATGTCACACTCCTTACCCTAATCTAGAGGTTTCCATCGCAAGTCACTTCTGAACTCAAGAGGGGGCGTCCGGATATCAACTGCTGTGGCTGTGATAATCTAAGGTGGAGGACTCGAGGATGTCGTTGGAGTAAAGCTTTGCCAAGGCATCTCGGCTTCAGCCTTTTCGGAAGTTCCGTCCCCCAAGTCCATTAACTGAAGTCTTGATACTCCGGCCGGACACAACTACACATGAAAGTTTTATCAACTCATTTAGAGCCTTGAAACTCACAGCGAATAAGCCATGTCCCGAAAACACACCCTGGTGGCAAGATGCAGGTAAGATCGCCGACAACAACTGCGGCATCAACGAACCGACATGGTTGCATCCTTGGGTCGCTGTATTAATCCAGATGCATATGCAGGCAAGCAAATTCAAGCGCCATGTAACAGGCAACCTAGCAATAAGCAGAATGAAAAGTCATTGTAACTTTGTTACCTTCTCGATACCTCAGATGTACTCAGGAACCAGTGAATTTTGCCGTGTACAATCCGAATAGTGAATAGAGCCAGGAGCTCCCCCGATTTGTCTTGCAACTGCTCCTTTCCTCCCCACGACAAGCAGCCAAATATTACGACCTTACTAGAGTTCATACAACACACTGCCTTTCTCATCTCTTCGTGGCAATTTGGTTCCGAAGTTACACAAGCCTCGTCAGAAGCCACCCTCAACAGCTTCCGACACGCTTTCTTCCTACTGGGGCTTCTTCCAACTTAGGTCTGCATTCACAATCCGGAGCCTCGAGGTAAGGCCACTCTCACAACTCCCCTGACCACGTAGCGAATCATCCACCAGCTCATTAAATCCGATATCTTCTATCTCCTTTATTGGTATGGGTTGAGTAAAGTGCCTGGGTTCTATGCGGCTTGGTTCCTTCAATCGGGATCAGGTCGATCACGAACTACTACTATGAATACCACTTGATCCTCGTATTTCTCTCACTTTTCTTTTTCTTATACGAGCACTCTTTCTGAATATATTTTGAGTAACCATGGAAGCCACAGACAAGAAGATTTCGGTACCTGCAGTCAAAGAGGGGTCTGCCTCTGAGAACGAGACGCCCAGACGGCAGCGCCGTCCAATGGCTACCATTGACAACGACGATGAGCGGTTGCTTAATCAGATTGGGTACACTCAGGTATTATTTTCATTCACCTTCGCGAAACAGACTCTCACGATGTTCAGGATATGAGTAGACATTTCTCAAAATGGTCTACATTATCCTATGCTGTCTCCGTTTTGGGAGTACTGGGTTCCGTTCCAGCCACTTTCGGAAGTCCTCTCAGTCTCGGTGGACCAGCTTCTGCTGTGTGGGCATGGCTCTTTGGTTCCTTGATGGCATCTTGTATCTCAGCCTCAGGTATTTGCGTCTCCTCGATTGATTCACTCCATCCAAAATTTGTCTTATAAATTCGCCGTAGTTGCGGAACTCGTCTCGGCATATCCCACTGCTGGTGGGATGTATTTCGTAACCAAGAATGTTGTGCCACCCAAACATGCAGCAATTTGGTCTTGGATCATTGGATGGTGCAACCTCCTGGGCCAGACTGCTGGTGTGGCGAGTGTGGCATACACAGTTGCTCAGATGATACTAGCGACTGCAAGTATGAATTCCAAGTTTGATGGAGAAACATATGCCTTCTCGCCGTAAGTGTTCCCTGCCAATTGATGAGGCTACACTAATAATTTGCAGAACTCCTCAACAAATTGTCCTTCTCTCGATCTTAATGCTCATCATTTTCGGAGTTATATGCTCACTTACGACTAAGACTCTCCACGAGACGGTCATTTGGTTTGCCCCAATCAATATTCTAGCTACACTTTCAATCTGCATCAGCCTCCTTGTTCTCACTCCAGAACTACAATCCGCGAAATGGGTGTTCACACACTTCAGAGATGGCTCCGGATGGGGAACAGGATTTTCGTTTCTTCTTTCCTTTCTTTCCGTTGCATGGGTCATGACAGATTATGATGGGACCACGCACATGTCCGAGGAAACCCACGATGCAGCACTTCGAGGACCCCAAGCCATTCGTTGGGCAGTCACAATCTCTGGCGCTTTGGGTTGGATCTTGACAATTACGATGTGTTTCTGCATTCCCGAGTTGGATACAATTCTAGCTAGTCCGACAGGATTGCCCGCGGCTCAGATCTTCCTCAACGCAGGTGGAACTAAGGGCGGAACAGTGATGTGGTTTTGGGTCGTTCTCGTCCAGTTCTTCACCGGATGTGCTGCTATGCTTGCAGATACAAGAATGGCTTATGCTTTCTCTCGAGATGGGGCACTCCCATTTTCACCGTGAGAACCTCCTTTCCGATCTCTACAACTTTGTGAAATGACTAACAAAACCAGCTCTTTTGCTAAAATCAATTCGCGGACACTCACGCCCGTCAACTCAGTTTGGCTCATCGTCCTGCTCTCCTCGCTTCTCAACCTCATCGGTCTTGGCTCGACTCTTACCATCCTCTCCATCTTCGCCATCACGGCACCTGCGTTAGACCTCTCCTACGCCGCCGTCATCCTCGCACGCAACATCTACTCCTCCACTCTCCCCTTCCAACCAGGTCCGTACACGCTTGGCCGAGTGCAAAAACCCATGAATGCCATCGCTTGCACATGGGTTTTCTTCATCAGTGTGGTGCTGATGTTCCCAACGCTGAGACCGATCACAGTGGAGAACATGAATTATGCGAGTGTGGTTGCGGCGGGCATTGCGGTGTTTGCGTTGGGATGGTGGTGGTCGGGTGCGAGGAAGACATATACTGGGCCGAGAACTAAAGATTTGTTTGCCAGAATCGGGGAAGATGGGGACTCGGGAAGAGAAGAGCGGGAGGATGATCATAGGGGAGAGTTATTTGCATGAGGTTTGATAGGGAATGAGACTTTGCATTGGTTTAGTGGTGGCTTTTTGAATTTCTAGCGATTGCATATAGAGATTCAAGAATTGGGACATCAATATGATGAAGGCAGTGTCTTCGGGGAAATTAACATCGCTTCAATTCGGAAGAATTCCTGTAGAATTTGAACTGACCTTGCTGGTCAATTGCATCTGTTCTTAATAGGAATTCAACATTGACGCAACTTTTTGCATGGTTATCCATATGAGAATCGAACGTGTCCTTCGTAAAATCCACGCGATCTTATTCCGACTACAAATTTTAGTATCAACTCCTCGATATGTTTGTAATACCATTCTCGTACGACATTAGTCAACTTTTGTAAAACCAAATCATGGCAAAGAGCCAATGTATCCTACCAAGGATACAATTCTTTAGAGCCTCATACGCCTCAACAACTGTGTGAACGCCAATTCGAGACCATGAAAATCCCAAGCTCCGTTCGACCCGCTCCCAAATACAAATTCTGTTCGTCATTCCAGTACCACCGTAGCATCACTCTCGTTCATCTCCAACGACTCTGAGACCTCCACCAACACCCCTCTCAACAACCTCCTCTCTCTTCAGTCTCCTCCTGTCCACCTCCCCGACTAATCCCTTAAAGTACACCTCAGCTTGCACGGTAGCACTATAAGCAACCGGTTTCCAGCTCCACACATTTCTCCTTTCACTATCTGCACCAGCAGCTAGTAATGTCCTCAAGACCAACAAATGTCCATTTGAACTCGCAAAATGCAGCGCAGTATTCCCATCCAAATCCGCATTCTTCAATAAGTCCTCTGGTCCAGACGATGAAAACGTGAGGATGATCTGTACACACGTATCATGCCCGCCACGACTAGCCTCCATAATTGCATCACGCCCTTTGATGTCACGCTTTCCAATTGAAGTCGGACACGATGTGCAAAGGAGATGAACGATATCGGTATGGCCTGCGGCAGCCGCGAGCATGAGAGGGGTCTGGTACTCTTCGTTGAGCGAGATTGTTCCGCGCTCGTGGCCGAGAGAGAGGAGGAGTTGTACGATGGCGAGATGACCGAGAGAGGAGGAGAGGTGAAGAGATGTGTTGCTGAGGCCGAGAGGGCTGGGATCGGGGTTATGGAGCAGTGTCGGGTGGGTTTTGAGGATGCGGGAGACGAGGAGGGAAGAGTTGGCGTGGATTGCGCGACGGAGACGGAGGGATGGCTCGATCCTGGAGCACAAATTAGATCAGTCCATTGCCGTAGCTTATTGGCATATATTGAGATACCTATGCTGGTGTTCAAGATAAGGAGGAAGTCGAAAGCAAGGTTTAACTCGAGAATACTTACATGGCGTCAACATCATCCTCACCATCCCCTCATACTTGCACGCAAGTAATCAATGGCTGGTCCAGAGCGCATACAGGGTAATAGAAGCTTGGAAAACCCAAACAAATAATGTCGCGCGTCAGATAGCTTGATGTTTCTCGGACTGCTTGTCTTGTTGTATTATTCTCGTTGCTGTTGGTTGACATTAGCTTTGGAAGCAACGTGGATCATCAACAAATGTGTCAATGAGGGGTCGTCGACTTCACTTTCCTGGCCAACGGTAACCCCGGTCTACTTCAGGGGAGGACGTCGCTAAACTAGCCGAGGCGGCTGGCTGGGCGGATGGAGTTGTGGGACAGACAACGTCTCAGTTGGCAGTGGTGTTGTTTTAGAACCCTTAGCATAGGCTAGTATTGAAATTAAAGGCTTGAATACTCCTGTTTGAAGACTTGGTTTTGTCAATGCTAGGGGAAAGAAGGTTGGGCGCGTTCAGATGGAAACTCTCATCTTATTCATCGCGTGAAGCATCTGAACCCTCAGATGCGAACCTTCAGACGCTTCGGAAATTCAGCGTGTGTGAAGTTCAACCCCAATGATGATTCAGTTTGTACCACTGTTAATTTTGCTGCTTTTTTTGCTTCATTCTGATGTTTCTCTCCTCTTCATCTATGTGAAATTAATTGCGCCCAAAAAATTGATACACAATGTCAATGATTTATTGACATTGAACAGAAACTCCACTAAAACCCTCTCCTCGACAGCCTCCAAACCTCGAAAATGTAAACACCCGTGATTGCACTCCCGACAAAATTAAGAACTACCACCCTCACCAAACACTCGCAACGGAATCAGCATGAGCCTCCAACTCCAAATGGGAGCTGGGGATCGTTTTGCCAGCTAGAGGTGTCTAGTAGACAAACGAACGAGCACGACGTCCACCACGAGTTCGACCTCCTCGGTTTCCTCCTCCGAATCGTTGACCACCACCGGCGGCATTGCCACCATTGTTTCCTCCATTGTTGCCTCCAGCTGCAGCGCTGGTTGCGGCGGCTGCGGCGGTAGTTGTAGTTGAAGAAACAGCTGCACCACCTCCGCCGCCACTAGCGTTGTTGCCAGCATTGTTGCCTCCGTTGTTACCAGCATTATTACCGGCATTGTTACCGGCATTATTACCGGCGTTGTTGCCAGCGTTGTTGCCAGCGTTGTTGTTTCTTAAAGAAGTTAGCGTTTAGATCATATAAAATTGATGGCGACAGTATGCCTGGATTAAACTTACCCGCCGTTGTTGTTGTTGTTGTTGTTTCCACCACCTCCTCCGCCTCCAACAACAAATTTGGTGCAATCGTCTTGGGCTCCACGTTGAGCAACAGGCATGAGAACAGGCTGGTGGTTAGACGACGAGGTCATGGTGCAGACACGGTAATTGCCAGCTGGAAGACCGCCAGTAACGGTTGCGGAGAGAGCACCGTTTCCATTACCAGCATCGTTGATACCCTTGAAGAAGGCGAAAACAGTAGGATTCAGAGGCTGAGTTGGGTTCATGGAATTTCCCATGTTCTGAACAGTGACGTGGGTGTGGCCGACAACCTTTCCACCTTGCAATGCTTGAGGCGCAGAATAGTAGGTTTCTTGTGCATTGGTGAATGATCCCGCAACAAGATTCTGCATCTGAACTTTGATATCGAATGTTGTGTCAGCTGCCTGTGGGGTGCCTCCGGTTTGTGGGAATGTGATGACGGCGGAGATCATATTGTTTTTGGAGGGAATATCTCCCATTGCTGGTTTTGTCAGATCAAATATCTCGTATGTGAACGATATCCAAACTTACGAATACCGTTACAGGACCCCCCCTCAACTTGGAGACCGTTCGTCAAGGTCTTCCCAGCACAGTTGTTAATGAAATTGTTGTTGGATGTTTGGGATAGAGCTTGTCCATCAGCGGCCACACCTCCATTTCCACCATCAGCCTGACTTCCGGTCTGTACCAAATTTGCGGTCAAGGTCAAGTCGTTGCCTCCGTTGTTGCCTCCGTTGTTGCCTCCGTTATTTCCTCCATTGTTGTTCCCACCACCTTGTCTGTTGTTGGCTTGACCCAAAGCAACCCCACTGACAGCCGCCGCATAAAGAACTGTTGAGAAACGCATGTTGAAAATTTATTGAATATTTCTAAAGTGGAATTAAACGATAAACAAGATCTACTTCCACGAAGAGTCCTGAGTATCGATATCCAAAGAGCGAAGGCCGTCGAGGTGTAGAGTTGAAAAAAGATACACGATCAACGTGATCTGCTTGACTAGCAAGGCGAAAGTAAGAGAAGGGAATAATGAAAGAATGAATCCCACCAAGCAGCCAAAGAATACACGGTAGAGAAAGGATGAGCAAGGACAAAATAAGAAGAGAAGAAACATTCCAAGCTCGAGGACAGTGGAATACTTATCCCATCTCCTTGGCAGTCAGAGGCCGTCTGTGACCAGGCCTATCTTTCAGGACCATGCTTAAAATCGTCCAGACATAGGCAATGGCGATCCCGTCGTCGCAAGGCGGCCGTGAAACGGGAGGTGAGGTTACATATGTCGCAGCTCAGCCGAGGACTTCCCACTGCCATCCGAAGGGGGACAAGCGCGGGGAAAGTGCGAATCAAGCGGATCCGAGGACAGGCCAATAGCGGAGCTTGAATGGCTTTTTAAAGCTCACATTTGAGGGCTAATACTCGAGTTCTATGAATTGGCAGCGACTGTGCGTTAAGGGAGAGGCACTCAGGGTTGGCTGGGTCATGGCGCCTAAGCGGAAACTCGAGATGTCGGGAACCGGCCTTGGTAAAACAGCCAGGAGAACATTATCAATGGAAGGTCGAAACCATCGGGAAAAACATAAAATGGATCATTCACAGGTATAAGGAACCAAAGAGCATTGGCGAGGGAGATCAGATGGATCAACTTGATCAATGCGCGCCAGGTCGGAGAGCCATTTTTGGTGATGAATATTGTCGTTATTGTTGTTGTTGTTGTCGAAGAATTAAGGTGAAGAAAACATGTCTTGGCACGCTCTCCAGCGACGTCGACCGTCGTGTCGCTTGAACACAACCATAACTCTACCTACTAACCATCAAACATCAATTGCGATGAGTGCGACACGCTTGAAGAAGAATAGACGCGCTCCCTTTTCACTAAGGCATTCTCATGTGAAATGACGATGTTCTCTCTCCTTCAACCAACCAAATTTCAGGCAAAGCGATGGTGTGTGTAATGTGCCGTTTGGCCCGGCTTCGTTGGCTCTGCTGTACACCTCCATGATCAAGCAGCTTGATCTACGAAGAATTGTGGGAATTGAGGATCTAGTTTCACTGCCTACTGGCTCCCTCTCTGTGTTCTAATATCAGTTGGCTCATCAAATATACAAACCATTGACCGGTATTCTGACTTGTTAAGTTTGCGTGTCTCGCTCGCCAAAACAACATCTCCCAAACTTCTCCCCTCCATCTTCATCTGATCAAACATACGGTATTCCAAATCACACTCACCTCATTCATTACAAATATCCATCCCTCTCCATCATCCCTGCATCAAACGAACACAAAGTAGCAAACGGCCAAACATTTCTCGCCAAGAATGTCATCCGATTCTTCCATCATAAGAATCGCACGGCCGCTGGTTCATTCTCAGCGAGTTTCGAACCTGCCCATCCAAAACATCACCATCACGAGCACAACAAAAGAATGACAAGGATCTCCATTCTTTTGTTCTCGAGACCCTTGATAATTACTGGGGAACAGGTAAGAACGCCACCAGAAATAAGCATAACCCTTGAGTTCCTCAAACTTCTTGTTTTGGGATTGGCTGAGTCTTCCTTTCATTTTCGAGGTACTAGCAGTGTCTTGAGCGGGATGACCTCAAAGAATCCTCGCAAGGAGGGCCAGTTTCATACGCCTCACCTGTGCACAGTTCCCTTTGTTAAGATTGTGGCTTGGAAGTGGATCGAGAAAAGAAAGTCAGGGAGGAATTAATTAAGATATCACTCTTCCCTTCTTGGGGTGAGAGATTTAATCTCGTCTGAAGTTTATCGCTGGGAAAACCAGCCCTGCTGTCGGATTATTTACACTTTCATAATTTGACAATCCTCCTGGTCATATTTGGAAGCTTGCACAACGCAGCCTGAACAATTGAAGTTTCATCTGTTCTTTCTCGTCTCTGCTCTTCTTCGCGTCGTGGGAGAAAATCACTCAGGCTAAAGTCAAACTGCCAGTACAAGAGAATGGAACACATTTCACAATCATCCGAAAAGCCGCGACGAGATCTTCAGACTACATCATACTCACGCGATACCCGTTTTCTTCAGATCAAACTAAATTACAGTCGGTATCCATGATTCCATGGTGTATGGGGCCGCGCATTGTTAACTCCAACGCGTCGTCCATCTGTCCTTTGCACGCATGAGAAAGAACAGAAATCCATGTTCGGATTGATCACTCCCCCCATTGCACGGCACGTCCTGGAATTCCGATATTCAAAGCCCCTTCGGATGCGAACTGATGAACAATGCCGCCGTTTGACATCTATATTACGTACACTGAACTACATCATTTAGTATGGTTCAACGCATGTTGCTGCACGCATCATGTGGAGATAGATTTTCAATGAAAACCTAATCCCACATTTTTTGAACAGAAACAGTGGATTCGACGGGAGTTGACAATATTGAGATGGAAGCGAAGAATGCGATGTGATTGCGATTGTGACGCGATCAATTCCTCCACCTTCGATGCCACTCTGCCCGCATGGAGGGGCGTTTGTCAAAATGTCACAAAATATGAGAGATCCCGTGCGCATTCTCTATGGGCGCAGGTTGATTCATGCGGTGTATTACTCCGTACTGCCGGTGTGAGCAGGATCATTAAAGTTTAGTTGACTTAGGATTATTTGGGATTTGTAACTTTGTTCTCTGATTGTGGTCTGATTTTTGGAGCTGTTGAAACGGGAGGTGTTCTGTCAGCTCGGTGTGTGGTTTTACGAAGGACAGGGTGGGTTAGCATGGCTTTCCGGGGAACCGAAGCTCTTCACTTTCTCTCTTGATTTTCACAGGTTTCCATTTGATTATTATTTATGTCAATTTGTCCTGTTTGTGTTTTCCTTTACTCTTGCGAGCTCTCATAGTTTTTGTTCTATGCAGGGAGAGACTGGATCTTTTGGCTCTTGCGAGCCGTTTCGGATTTTGTGTCCTTTCAATTTACTTGATCGCTAAAAACAGGTATCTCATCACGAAATCTCATCCTTTCCTTTGAGTGCTTCTCCTCGTCAAGTGGGAGATCTAATAATTCAGTTCTGTCGAAATCTGAAAACAATGTGAACGATGAGCAAGCGGATATTGCTAATATGCCCAAGCCGATCTCCAGAATAGAACTTGAAATTGTTAGAGGGAATCGCACAGAAGGGTGAGGGTGAAAATACCTCACTAGAATGGACGTACGGTTTGCGAAGAAGTCGGAGCTTGTCAGCAACTTGCTGGTTGGAAGACGATTCAATGTCATCACGGCGGACCTAATCAAGGTCAGCAACCATTCGGCGGAGATAATTCCTCGATGAAAAGACTCACAAGGAGCCAACTATTGTGACGGCCTTTAATCTATAACACGAACTTTTATCCGTCGCACTCTTCCTCATCACCCAGTACAGCAGAGTAAACAGGGTTGTCCCAGACACCACCTCAGCAACTGCATATCGAGCAGAATACCACTCAACTGCCTCAGACGCGACACACCACCCTCCTTTTACACCCAGCAATCTCGTCCAGAAATACTCGACCGAACTGCACTGTCGAAGAACGACAGTGAGGAGAATCACGTTGGCATGCACGCAAACAAAAAGAACGATGGTCAACAGGATTGATGGAATAGATGTATGGAGACGCTTCAGCAGTGTGAAGTTTGATGTGGTGATAAATGGGAAGAGGAAAATTATGAGTGAAATGCGAAGGAAGGTTGCTGTGAGAATGTAAAACATCTCAGCAAAGAAATGATATTCCATTGATTTCGCGAGGAGCATGCGAGTATGAACCTCCATGGAGACCACGGAGATGCCATTGGAGATGGAGAGGAGAGCGAGGCCGATATGGATCATCTCTGTTGTCTGCGAGGATCTCAAGTTAACAACCCTTAACAACCAAGCAACGCACAAGAACATAGAACTTACCAAAGCAGCAACAAAGAAACCGTCATCAACCAGGAATCTGGTAATCCCCCTCCATTCCCTCGGTATACGTCGCCAAACAGCCAATGGTGATGCCAAGAAGAAGAACAACAATAGACATTGTAGCGATGTCTTGGTGGATGGCAAGTCTAGATTGAGCTTCCGTAGAAGATCTAGATTACAACTCCAGATCTGAAAGTACATCTCGGTCGTTGTATTCCACCCGTGGGGGTTGTTGAGGTTAATGGTTGAAGTTGGTGAGAGGGGTGGTCTTGAAGCGGAAGCCACCGCATTCCTTACGTGTTGGAAGTCTAACATCCTTTCTCTTATTCCTATCCTCCCTACGATCCTTCCTGCTTTTGACCTGGATGTTTGTGGGGTGGTTGGAGCACAGGGAGTGAATCGAAGCCGATGGCTTGAGGGGGCTGCCGTGGCTTCTTGCTGGGCGATTCATACGCTCGCTTGGTCTACTAAAATAATGCGTTACGAATCACGCTGAATGGTGAGTACAAGACGACGGACTCTCTTCGGAAGTCGTGTCGAATAAATTCTGAATGAGGTGAGCTGGCTGGATCTTCAGGAGATATGTAGACTTTCCATTTTACTTTGGCCTAGAGGGATCGGAGAAGCTTGTTTCCTCGTCGTGAACTCGCGTTCTCGGTTTGACGTTTGGCTTGATGAAACGGGAGGTCAAGCAAGAACAATGCAGACTATGACATGATGGAAATTTCTATTTCACTCAGATGAAGATGCTGCTTCGAGGTATGCTTGCAGTCCGATGTACTCTGCTTGTTTGGAGTCCTCATGTTCGATATTTAATCCATGCGCACACGAGGTAGCACTGAAATAGAGCGCAACCTTTACGGTACCCCGCTCTTTTGGGGATGGACGAAGCGAGACAAGGGGACCAACAAGCCTTTTCTACCCCGAGGTTTCTTTTGTTCATCAGTAGAACTCCAAGACAATCACAGTAACCATCAGCACACTTGGGTTGTACTGATGGCTTCGAGAGATATCACTAGAAGATCGTCGATCTGCAAACCGACCTCCCACTCCTGTATTCTCCCCACAAGCATAGCCTGAACTCAACAACGGAGTGGTCCCCTCCTCTTCACTTTCTCACGTGCCCGTTTTCTTAGCGTGCTACCAAATCCAAAGGCCACTTTCCTCCCTTCTTGTATCTCACCCACAACACCATCTTTCCTCACTTCTCACCTTGTCTACGCCTCTAAATACCTCCAATTCACCTCGTCATCACTCCAAAATCCGCCACCGGAAGAATAATCTTTCTTCGCCGTCCGCAAATTTCCAGTTGTCTCCTCAAACTCGCCCGAGTTTCACGAGCCTTCTATACTCCTCCGACATTCCCACTGACTATAGAAAAAGCCCCCATTCACTCCAAACCTCACAACTCCCAAAAAGCGCCGAAATGTCGACCACAGCCAACCGCTCCGTCAAGCGTCAAAGTAAGAAGCCCACATGCGCGTGTTGTTTGCCATTGTTTGTTGTACTCTCGATATGGACCAAGTTGTCGTGGTGGTCGTGTCTTCCGCAAAACTTTTTCAGGGTCGACGGCGCCATCAACATCATCCATCCCCACTTTGGGGAAGCAAAAATCTTCCTTCCTCCCTTCATCCATTTGCCCCTTTCTGCTCCTTCTAGCGCGCGATACCTGACCACCCTTCTACATCTACACTCATTTCCCCGAATTTGGATTATTCAACATAATACCTCAATCTAGTTGCTGATCAACCTTCTACCATGTCAGGAACGCAATCTCTCCCACCGCCAGCCCTTCCCCAGCTCGTCGCAGAGCAACATGTCCCTATTCCCTCCACCGACAAGGACACCAAGCGATTGATCGTTGTCCTCTCAAACGCCAGTCTCGAAACATACAAGGCCGTCTTTACCGGTGGTAATGGTGGCAATGGCCGTCCCGGAGCACAACGAGAGGAAAAGTACTCGCTACTGAACAGTGATGAGCACATCGGAGTCATGCGCAAGATGGGTCGCGACATCAGCGATGCTCGTCCAGATATTACCCACCAGGTATG
The DNA here is from genome assembly GCA_037074945.1 of Tetracladium marchalianum. NCBI lineage: Eukaryota > Fungi > Ascomycota > Leotiomycetes > Helotiales > Tetracladium > Tetracladium marchalianum. The sequence goes on from JBAMDN010001368.1 coordinate 60,616, forward strand.
ACACGCTGGAACCCCTATCTCGACCACAGCTAACTCGATCCCAGTGTCTCCTCACTCTGCTCGACTCCCCAATCAACAAGGCTGGTCGTCTGCAAATCTACATCCACACCGCCAAAGGCGTCCTCATCGAGGTTAGCCCCACTGTGCGAATTCCCCGTACCTTCAAGCGATTTGCGGGTCTGATGGTTCAACTCCTTCACCGACTCTCCATCCGCTCCATCAATTCGCAAGAAAAGCTGCTCAAGGTCATCTCCAACCCAATCTCCGATCACCTCCCTCCCAACTGCCGTAAGGTCACCCTCAGTTTCGATGCTCCATTGGTGCGAGTCAGAGAATACATCGAGAAGCTAGACGACAAGGAGAGCATCTGCGTTTTTGTGGGAGCGATGGCCAAGGGATCCGACAACTTCGCTGATCAGTTTGTCGACGAGAAGATCGCCATCAGCAATTTCAGTCTCTCGGCCAGTGTGGCATGCAGCAAGTTCTGCCACGCTGCTGAGGATGCATGGAACGTCATCTAAATCACAACCACGCCACACAATTCCGGCGCCGAATCGCCTGACCAACACGAGCAATTCGATACAAATGAATACACGGGCTTGGGTGGAGGCATATATGGGAGATCTTTGGTCGATTTTCAAAGGTGAAAGCGGGACCATTGAGCAGCTACTGCGATCATAACATCGTGTATATTGCTTCTTGGGGCCCGGCTTGGGTGTCTGTGTGCTCCGTCCTCTGTTTTTACAACCAAAACATTAGGCGTTCAACATCAGATCCAAGACGCTTTAGTCGTCTTAGTAGACCAACTCAACTTGGTTCTACATCTCTTTTTGTCTCAACTCCGCCAGCTTAGTGGCTGATGGAAGTTCCCCCTGGCTAGTATTTAGTTCACCTTTAGCGTTGATCTCATTCAATTGGGACATGATATTCGGAGGTATCCAGCATGAGCAAGGTTATGTAGCACTATTGCTCATTCGATGGCACGCACATAAGTGGTGGCCTCAAGCAAGCACGCGAGACGATTCTCTGGTCGCAGAACCTGCGAGGTGGATATCAGACAATAAAAGCCAATCTTGACCCCCATTGAAGCCCCCCTAACGTAGTGGATATGTGGACTTGACACACAACATACTTGGTACAAGAGACTCATCGGTACTCATGTCGTACGGCGGCATATCTCATTTTTCGAAAAATCCCACCTTCTGCGTTGTCACTTTAATTCTGAAATACTTTGTGTGCAAAAAACTCCGACTGCCTCTTAATCCTTAAGTTCCCGCCTGAAATTTATCCTCTTCGCCCAGATCATTCCATTTCTCGTCAACAGATAATCCATCTCGCCATTGTCAATCCCATGGAATACAGGAACGCATTCCCATTCGTCTTCAATCCCTCTCATTTCTACCCCTCGGACCCTATCGCGGGGCAGGGCGAACACGGCCGCATATGCACGTTGAATCCGATCAAGTCACTGGCCTGCCACTGGCGACAGGCAAACGTGGCATGCAGAGGGCTCGTGTCGCTGTCCTGAGCTAGAAGTGCTAGAGCTTGACAGGTAGGTACTACTGCATTTGTGCCTGGGTGGAGCTCATCCTTAGAGCCTGAAATCTGAACGGCGGTCACGCTGGAAGTAGGGCGTGGGGATTGAGTGGTGAGCAGCTTGCTGGCCATAGGGCCACGGAGTGGTCACTTTTCGGGTTTCAATGCACTCTATGCACTCTATGCACTCTCTGATGGAAGGGGAGGGGAATGATGAGAAGGGGTGAGAAGGGGGTGGCCAGTACAGTAAGTAGAGCACTGTGCTGATTGATGGCTGCGAAGTAAGTGGACTCGTGAGCTGGGCGGTTGGGCTGTCCTTCATTTCTTAAGTGGGAGATTCGTATAATAAGACACTATCTTTTCATGTCATTGCCGTCTTGCTTTTTGGTCTATTCTACTCTCTCGATTTGGTTGTTGTGTGTGTTTGTCGATCAACTACTCCAATTGTCACGAGTCAGCAACAACTTCCATATTCTTCTTCCTTCTTCATTTTACACCGCGTTCATCTCAGTACATTGACGTCGCCTTGCTTTTTCATATTACGCTCTTTTAATTGTACCTTGCATTGATTTGGTTGTACTTCTTTCGCCTTGACGTCCGATCAATTGCCATCGGATCGGCGTTTTGTTTCAATTGTACAAACGCAAACCACAACATGTCAATACACAGCGCACTGCCTGTTCCCCTCATTTACGTCTCCCATCTACCATCTGCATCTTCCTTTTACGCTACCATTACCCAACCACTCGGTATCCGCTACCTTTCCGCCTCAAACTCCTTCCCGGCAACTCTCACATTCGGCCTTCACACTCCTTCTGCACCACTCCCCGTTTTCGCTCTCACGCAATCACCATGCCCCCAGATCACCCCTCAAGAGATACACCTGCCAGCAAGTACACCAAAACAAGTAACGGACTTTTATAGCAAGAGCAGGGTGCTCAATCCGGGATGTAGAGAGACAGGAATTGTGGATGCAGAGGTGCAGGGAGGAAGATGTGTAAGAACTCGAGATTTGGACGGTCATTTTTTGGTAGCGACTTATGTACCTGCCGGCACTGTTGTTGCTGGAGGTGAAGGAGCAGGTACAGCTAAAGAAGCCCGTCGAGTTCTTCAATGGCAAAAGAACGTCGCACAATCCACATCCGGAGTCAGAGATAACGATGGAGGAGACAGTCCCGCATCACGAGGTGTTCAGAGAGCAGACACTTTCCCAGGAAACCTGCCAATGCGTCTAGTACGCAGAGAAACTGTCACAGAACACTACACCACTGCGCCTCCACCTGATAATATCGCGGATTCTGCTGGAGGAGGAATCAGCGGCAAAGCCATCATAGGGACTATTCTTGGAGCAGCAGCCGGTGCAGCGGTGGCATATGCTATGGTTCGTAGCGAAGCACCTGATCCTCTCCCTCGCACATCGCAAATTCCAAGCTTCAAACCAGCTATGAGTCAAAGAAGCGCAACATATTCTCATCCCCAACCCATCCCTGTCTACCCACAACATGTACCCGCAATAGAGGTCCGTCCAGCGAGGAGTACGGTCTCGAATAGATGTGCAGACGAGGGGAAGAGACAGAAATATATTCGCTACGCCATTGCACCTGCTCCCACTCCTCCACCCACAGGTCTGATTCGCGATGAATTTGCCGATGGCGGTGTGGGCGTAAGGATGATTGATAATGTCGCTGCTAATGGAGGAGAAGGAAGCAGAGTTTCAGTGCGCAGCAAAACACGCAGTCGAAGCGAGTACCCACCCGACGCCTCCGCACGTTCTCGTGTCGTGGAAAGAGAGCGAGAGATTGTTGTCGCTGAAGAAGACAACAGAAGTCATGTGAGCTATAAATCCAAACGGAGCACACGAGCCCGCAGTCACGTATCAAGGAGAGATGACAAGGAGATACATGTCCAGGAAGAGGAAACAGGAGACGACAGAAGAAGTAGCGTCAGCCATCGCTCTCATCGTCATCACCGCGAGAAGAAAGACGGATCGGAAACGGGTTCACAAAGCTATGCTAGCGCTCGAACACACACATCTGATAGCACCATCAAGCCATCACGCAGGAAGTCAACATCTTCAAGGGCTGGCGCCGAGAAGGGTGGAAACACAATCATCAATATTGTTGGACGGGATGGCGAACGCATAGTTGATCTCCGATCAACCCCACCAATCTCTGGCTCTCATCATGAGGGAGGACGCCGTTCACGTTCGCATGTTTCAGCGCGCGAAGTTCCACTTCCTCGCTCAGTCGTCTCCGCTAGAGATGTCCCTCTACCTGCAAGTGTGGCGGGGTCTCATCGATTTGGTGGCGGAGGAGCGAGCTATGTGGGGAGAACCGTGAGAGGCCGCGGCCAGGAGGAAGAAGGTGAGAGTGATGATGACGGGTATGCAGGGTATGGTGGCGGACTGAATCGACCTGGATATGCCGGTAGTGTGGCACCAAGCGATAGTGTGAGTAGTGTTGGCATCAAGAGGGAGCGGGAGCGTTTGAGGGACAGGATGAAAGTGAGGGGTGATGCGTATTAAGATATCGACAGAAAATTTAGCGGAAAACAGAACAGCTTTTGGGTATGGGCTTTGGTTGGCTTGGATACGGACGAGAAATGGGATGGGATGGAATGGGATGGATCAAGGCATGGTATGGGTATGGGTTTCCGACTTTTTCTTTGGTTGGATGGTTGTGATTGAACATATACGAGGTTCACGCTGCTGACAAGTACCTCTTACGATTTGATGAGTTTCTTTGTTGGCTGTGTATTTCCTTATTTCTCTTTTCACTTGTTCATATATTTGCATCTGCATGGCCTGGTGGTTGTTTAAGTGCGTTCATTTCTCTGACTTCTTCCTATCTCCATTCAATTTCTCGGATTCATTTCATCATTTAATTTTAGGCGGATGTGATTAAGTCATAAACGGTAAATAATCAAACACTCGATCGGGTAGCCTCAACGAGCATTCAAACTTTCAACATTGTCTAAGGTTTCCATTCCGTCTCAACCCGAATTTACTCTCTCTCTCTCTCTCCCGGCACCCTCTCCCTTCCCTTCCTCTTATCTTTCAAATACATCCAGAAAACTAAGAACTTCATACAGAATTCCACAATCCCACCTCTACCCCCTCATCTTCAACAGCAGCACAGCCCCGAGTGTCAAAACCACAACTAGCTTGCTCCTAATTGTTTTCGGATTGGCTTTCTGATACGTAGCAGGAGTTGTAACGACCACAAGTGTTTCCAGAGCAAAATGTCCTGTCAAGGCGTAGATGGAAGCGCATACGAATTTACTGGTGCGTGAAATCAAGAGACAGGGATCGTAGTCGCATCGCAAAGCCAGAGCAGGAGTGAATGGGAGTACGGGATAAGGGATTTTAACAGTGAGAATGACGACGACAAGGAGTAGGATGAAGGTGTATGCTTCTCTGTCGAAGCCAAAGATCTGCGTCTGGGTGGGTTTCATGGTGGTGATTCTGTTCGATAGAAACGGAGTTGAATGTTGAGTGTATCATGCGGAGATTCTGCGTATTCTTCGTAGATTCGCTGAGAAGTTATAATATTCGGCTGAAAAATGAGATTTTAATTGTACCATCTGGATTGTTAAAGTTCCCTAAAGCTTCCAGAACTGAAGGAGTGATCTGGTATTCATACTCGGCGAACAACGCAATTATATTCTGCGACTTCGTTCTGACTGCATTTCAGGGGAATCAAAACAAAGTGTGCATTGGCAAATGGTCGACAAAGTCTCAGTCTCTTCTCTATCAAACTTCAGAAGTCCTCTGCTTTTTCTGAAGCTTCGTTGACCATACTTTCGTTTCCAAATGCAGGACCGTTCCCAGTCTCGATCAGGCGATCCAGGAACCCCTTGTCCCAATCCAAGCCCGCCATCTCCAACACACAGATGACCGTCACAAGGACCGCGACGATGATACCGTAGATATTCTCCTTGAAATGAACATCTAGCGTATGACCGGAGATATAAGTATGATGAGCGGTGATGAAGATGACGCCGACGAGAGCTATGGTGGCAAGGAGAAGGAGGAGGATGTCTGGTTGCTGGGTTTTGTGTTGGAGGGTCATTTTGTCTGCCATTTCAGATTGTGGTGTGTGTTATATAAAAAGTACATAGTGATGAAAAGAGTGTGAACGAATTGAAATAAAAAAGACTGCGAAGGGAAGGCGATGCGGTGCTTGCAATTACTTCGTGCTGTGGCTTGAGATTTAATATGGATAGATGTTCTAGGCCGGCCACGTTGATCGATAATTAGTTGGCCGTTTAGAGTTTAGCCGACACTTTTTCGGCCTCATGACGAAACCTCATTTTCGGTATTAAGACAAAGCTGTGAGAGTACACGTTAAGACAACTTTCTGGGCTTCTCACCTGAAAATGTTGTTGGTAAAATTAGAATTGCTACGAAGATTTCTGAAGAGTTGAGCAAGATGCTATCACGTGACGCTGATGATGCTTAATATTGAGCCTCTAAGGACTCATAGATCGCCTCATAAATGGCTTGCCCAACACAAGTCGCACTAGCAGGATTCTGAATCTTCCGCCCTTACCAATCACCACCTTCTTGCCCGAGTCCTCCTCAGCCTTTACATACTTTCCACCGCTAGCTTTATTCAGATCATTTTCAAGTATGAATGGTAATTATAGTAGAGCTCAGTTGTACAGCATTTTCCTCTGAGTTTGAAAATCCGGTGACAGGTGTATCGTCAAGAGGATAACCACCAATCGAAAGCTCGTCATGCGCTAGGTCTGCCGATCCATGGCAAACGGTGGAAAAGATTTTGTTGTCAGTAGAAAACCCATCGATCGGTTTATGGGATGTTCCGTCAGTTACGAGGTCAAACATGGCTTTTCGGATGTAAAGGTCAGCTCCAATTTTGACAATCCCTTAGATTTGAGAATCTTTACTCACTTCCGTGACCACCAACAAAAAAGATAGCTTCATATTCATCAGCACATCCGAGAAAGCAGTCTAGATTTTCCGTCTTCTCTCACAGTGATTTGTGTTTATCGAGAAAGTCGACACTGATTTTTATCTTCTTTCGATGCTTTAGCTGAGCTTGGACAAGAGATACTGCACCACCCTTCGGAGAGGCAATTGAGACTTCGCAGTGATCTTTTTAAGACTTCATAGGGATACGTGAACTTAGGCTGCTGGAAATATCTTGTAAGTTTACAAGTTTAATATTCGGTTTCTCACTAACGATAAGAAGCCGTACAAGATACCAGCCCGTGGGTTTGCCGGTGTTCCCCATTTCATCATGTGAAGTAAGAACGAAGAGGAACTTTGGTTTTGGAACGTTCTTGAGAATTGTTCTGGTTTGATTTAACCAGAATTATCAAAAATAGACAGAACGTCAATTCAGACCAGCGGAAGCTTTTAATCGTCAATTTACAAGTTAACAAGGGGCTATGGTCACGGGGGGTTAAAGCCTAGCTAAGGAAGGTATACAGGCCCGAAAACATCATTGACTTAACTAAGAAGAGAACAGAGGATTCTTATCACACGTGTATATTTACATCATTTTGGTTTTAACTAATAGTAGTGTTAGTAGGGAAAGAAGTAGTAGTAGGGAAGAGAATCTTACTAAAAAGTTAGATCGAGTAGGGTTACGTAAGTTCACGTGATGGCGGTTTTCTTGTTTATCACCTGATGTACATTTTGAAATTTTCGATCGCTATGTCCCTAGGTCACGTGATAGGGGCTTCACCAACCTCTAATCTTTTTTGTCAGCGCTTAATTAATGGCGCTTTTCTCCCACCTTTCAACTTGCTTGGCCGCAATCAGGTACATTACGGGCTGTACTATCAGAGGTGTGGCGGCTGGGAGATTGTCCTAACATTCAACTTTATTTCGTTCTTAGCTGGCCGGTCTTAGCAGTGCGTTGAGCGCTCACAGCTAATGTTACCAACTGTTCTTCCCGTTGTGGTAGTCCGTCACCTCGAAGTTCCCACGTGAAGCAACCAGCTCCCGAGACCTGTCAGCAGTGGGATAAAGCAGGCACCGACGTTCCATGCCACACCCCAGTCACCGTAGGTGAGCCATGCCAAGAGGACGATCAATATGGATACCACGGCAGCGAGTGGCATAAAGATGGCCGGGATGGTGGCATCAAACGTCCAACCATCTTCGATGTGTAGTCCACGGAAGACGAGCTGGCCCAGGCTCG